>APFE030554716.1:24324-50385 GCA_000404065.3 Pinus taeda | reverse complement strand
GAATATATATATATATAAACTTTTTATAAAAGCACTAATATCACTTATGAAACAAGGGTACCATAATAAAAATGTGTTACCATATGAAATTAAAAATAAATCAATAATTCATCCCGTAACACATGAAAAGGCACTCATAGAATATTTATTTGTATGTGTAGTTGAGTTCATATTAAACAAGGGTTGTATCCTATGAAAATTTAGTTGGATTTGTAAAATTTCATTCTATATTATTGTAGGTTGTAAGAAAAACAAACATATATATATTGAATTACTATGTGAAAGATGGAAAGACTGAGACACTTTGATTCAAATGAGGAGTACGAAATAATTTTGTCTTTCATAAAATCGAGTATAGAGGTATGAGAAAGGCTCCCAATTAAAATGTTGCTAATATTCATAAGTAATATACCATCAAACTAGAAACTAAAAAAAAATTAACAAAATATACAAGTAACCCTTCTCATAAATAAAAAAATATACTATCTTTGACATTCCAGCCAAATTAAACACCAGAAAAATATGTAAAAAATAACTCACTGTATAACAGGTTTTGTGCTTAATTACATAGTTAACACATGTAATTTAAATACACAACAATATTAATTTAGATACAATGCAAGCTAATAGTATGATTCCCCCTATTTCATTATTCACATGATGTCTCAAAAGAAATACAAACAACTTTTGTATTTGATTTACTAGGATAAGAAGTGGGTGTTCCATCCACCCTGTGCCAGAATCAAAATAATTAGAAAACCACAGGTTTATGTGGAACCAACATGTGGCCGACAAAGGGAAGAAGTCAGAAGCTGGGGGATGCCTTGTACTATAAACCCATTTGGTTCCAGTAACATAATATGTGTCACCATACATCCTAATAGCGAAGCCAGATCTGTAATGCTAGCCATATGAATAGACAGGGCATGACAAAAGAAAAAGAATTTATATGAACTAACTGATAAGCTTCTCATAAAACCCAGGATATCCTACTTATAACCTGAGAGATCTATGGTGCCCTACTTCTTGGAAAAAAATAAACGTAAATGATGTCATTAAATAGTGGGTAGAGGGAATACCTCAATAGTGACATTAGAAATACAATTTAATAAGGGCTTAAAACCCTATGACTTATAGGAATTATGGGTAGGTATGGCCATGGGCTTACGACCTTATGGAAAATGAAATGAAAGAAAAAATGATATAATGAACTTTGGAGTAATCACCTACCAATCTCTATTTAAGCACAGAACAAACTCCATAGGAAGAAGCTCCACAAAAGGTGAAACTTCCATAACCTAAATCATAATATAAAATATATGTTAAGGAAGCACTGAGAAATGATAAGAGTATCCAACAAGAAGGAAATAAAACAATAAACTTTGTAACAGAGGAAAACTTTACCTTCGAAAACCCTCCTAGTTGAAAAATAATTTCTATGAGAGAACCTGCAGACTTAAAAAAGCATCGCCAAATCTACAATATGGTGGATGGCCTAAATGAACCTGATATAGTGAAATTAGGTAAAAAAATATATGGTACTAAAGTGGTTATGTTGAAAAATAAAGTCATAGAAACCTTTTAAAATTCGTTACAACATAGACACTTAAGTATAGATCTGGAGACGAAGGAGCAATTTACTTCTCATGAGCACCCAAGAGGTGAATAAAATTGGCTCACTCTAGGAAATATTCTAGAGTGGCGCCTTCAGAGGCATTACACACCTTCATATTGACGAAACCCCAAATTTGGCAGAACGATTCCAAAGCGATAGTCTAGGGTTTTCCAAATAAATCTCCATCATTTGATCTTAGGAAACCATCCCTATCGTCCACCTCACCATTGTACCACCAGTCATGCGAATATCATGTGATCCATAAAGACTTGGCATAGTCGCTTTATTCACAACATTGACCTTTGAGTTATGGAAAGACACTTGGCATACCACTGTGGGAGAAACCAATGCCAATTTCAAAGGCATGTCAAAGAAAACAAATGATATCAAAATGAGTGATGTCTCTCTTCTAGAGGTTTCGACACCAAGTAGTTAGATGTCCAGGAATTGCTTAGGTATCAATAGTTTAAAGGTCTAGGCATTTAGGTATAAAAATACACATTGATTTGCATAATGTTTAAAAGCTTAACAAAGTGTGAAGACAATTAATAACCACATAATTATGTGACTTCCCTTACCCTTCAAGGTGAATATATTGTTAATATTATCTTGACTTAGTATGAAATAAAATAGCTAGAATACATAACCATTGGGCATTAACAATTGAATGTGCTTTAGTGTCAAACGTAGGAGGGTCAAAGCCCTATACATAAAGTCTCATGGGTTTTACAATAGGTTTTGAACAAAGGAATTAAATTGCAAATAAAAGATATATTTGATCATTTATTCTCCATCGCTGTGCAATATAAGAAGGGGGTTCCTTGGGCACATTGATAAACTATGTTTTAAGTAAATGTTAGCAAAATAAATATTAGGCTATTAATTGTTATGAGAAGAGTGATGAAATTTTTTATATTATTTTAAGGAAAAATAATTGGAGGAATTAAGGTATCTGACAAATAAAGAGCTTGAGGGGAAAAGAAAATACAATATTATAATGATACGATCAACCCCAATCTCAAAAACCAAAATTATCTCTCTATATTGACTAGTGTTAAGAAGAAAATGAGTGTTACCAAGACTAAAACTAATTCTCACAAGCTTCATAGCAAAGCTAGACATTGGTCAATTTTAAAATCAAAATGGGATGAAAGAGCTTGTTACCTATGCAATCTTAGAAGTGTTGAAGCTATAAAACACTTTCTCTTATATTGTCCATTATATACAGACATTCGATCTAATTTTCAAAATATTTGACAAATTAACAACCTTCTTGATTTCTTAACTCAGCAAAACTATAGTGATCTGGGTGTGCTTCTCTCACTTCTTTTTTAGCATAGAAATAAAATGATAAAAAATTCTAATTTAATCTCTTACTTTCTTAAAATTTGGTAAACTATATAAAGTCTTTCAGTCCCGAGGATGAACCATACTTGTTAATTCAAAACGCGTTGGCCAAGAATTTTTCTCATGTGATTTCTACCGAAAGACTTTGTTTAAATCTTAATAGATGTTAATCATCATCATATTCTTTTCTACTCAAATTATAAGAAAAATTTAGTATTTTCCTAAAAAAAAAATCTCGATATGGTACACATTTACCGTTTACCTAATAAACATTATTATAATTCAACTATATTAATTTTATATTAAATTTTAAAAGAACTCTCCATGTTATATTCTTGATACATGCTTCCATCTCATTCATTGGTGTCCGTTTTTCTCTAATTATCTATCAACCATATTCTAAATGCCCTATACAATTAAACACATAGATTATGATATGCGTTTTGCAAACTAAATAAAGAATTGGACGTCAAAAACTACTTTAACATTAAGTGGTTTGTAAAATATATTAATAAAAACGTTTGTGAACTTATGAAATATATAAGCTCTTACGCATCATTAATATACAATACCCAATATTCAAAATGGTAAAATATTTTAATACAAACATTACAAAATGCTGATCAACTTTATAAAAAAAAAAATTGTGCAAAATGCTGCTATTAATAGAGTCTTTCACCTTGCTCCATCATTGTTATAGCACCATTTACCCCTCTTGGTAGATATGACACATTTTAGATGTTTTTTCATAAATTTGACTATAGGAAATTATTTTTAAAATTTTCACTCTGTGTACATGTGGGTTGGATACAGGTAACCCACGTATACGAAGGCCCTAGACATGAATGTGTAAAACACAAACCTCTGTGTGCGTGAGTTTAAAATTTTAAACATGGATTTAATGGTATGAAACATCTTTTTTTCGTAAGATGAAAATTACCTGGCGTGAAGGAGAGCACAATGTCATTGATAACCAAGTGATGGAGGATCAAAATGCATTAGATGCTTTGAGAGCATGTGGTTTGTTAAAATTCTTCAAAATGCCAAACATGAAGGTGAATGCTCGATTGCTTGAGCTGCTAATTCACTACTGGAGTGCAGAAGAAGATGCATTCGTGATTGATCAGATGCCCCTAAGGATAGAGATAGAAGACATTTATTTCATTACAAGTCTTTCCCGAAGACGGGAGAGAGTGCACTCAACTAGAAGGACGAGAGGTAGTCTTAATGTAGAAGACTGTGTTCATATATACTATCCTAGCAACCACGAAAATGTTGGAAGTTAGATTCGAATCAAGTATGTACATAGTTTATCATTGAGAATCCTACTATTTACCATAGCCAGGGTAAACAGTTCTATTTCCCTACATCAAGCATCACGTGTTTCTATGAGCCTTGTAGTGGATTGTCTTACTACAACCTTTGACTGGTATACACCTCTACAAACCAACATGAAGAAACAAATTAGTTCCATCCAGAAGGGTTAGATGAAGAATTTTGGATACAGAACTATCTTATATTCATTATTTTTTGAGAGAATACCTTGGCTTCGTCCCAAGGTATTATCTACCATCAGTAGCCTAAAAGATCCATGGATGGGCATGTGGGTTGACTTGATGAAACACCTATGGGGTGATGAGGTCCCTAGAATGACTTTTGATGACAAGTTTTTCCTTCAGTGGGATCAATAGGTCATTGCAGTCGAAGACTACCCTTATGCCGAAATGGATTTCCGAGGAGATCTAGATCTATTATTTCCACTAGACACAACATTAGGTGCCATAGGTATAAATGATTTTTTAAATAAACTTAATACATTTCGGCCATCATGTACCCCTTATGACCTCATAAATTAGGGGGCATCTGTTATAGCACCATTTACCCCTCTTGGTAGATCTGATGCTTTGGTTATGTCCTAGGGCAACCCTTCCTTTCCAAACTTGATCCAAAAATCTAGAAGCATGTACACGCAGGTCAGCATATACCCAACTCTCATATATGTGTTGAAACACTTAAAAATAATAAATCTTCTTAATTTCGGTTGGAGTTTACGAGTTTCACCAGTTACTCACCTACCATATCCCATGGCTCGATTGTTTTCCAACTGAAAAAACTAATTTGGAGAAGTATAAATAAACCTCCATGGGAAGGCCTCAAGGGAGAATAAATGAGATATCAATATTATAGTTGAATGATCCCTGATCGAGTTTGACAAAATCCAGGTGCCTCCTACACTCCTCAAGATTTAGGAAACTCTTGTTTCCTCTTTTGAGATATCCTTCATTGCTCTTGTGATATCGTTGTGTGTGATGATGGAGGAAGATTGCTGAGGTCAAGACAGGATGGCTCCGGAGGATGGTTCTCCTTGGAGTTGGAGGAAGAGTCAAGTTGAAGTTTTCCACTTTTCTTGTAGCTTACATCAATAATAAATGTTGTTATGTTCTTGATATTTATCGTGTTTATGCATTGATCCATGTTTTAATTTGTTTATAAATCTTGTATTAATGCATAATTGTTCATTTTCTTATATGATCTAACATATCTATCATGAATATGCTTTATGTTGTTGTTGTATATGGTTTTCTTTGATAATTTATAGGTTTCAAAGGCATTAGAGAAAGTCGAGGGTTTGAACCCTCCAGGATCTACCCAAATGTAGGACCTCCGAGTAAGGACACTTCTTCCTAGTTCAGTAGTATAAGCATTTAGATTGTTTGTCTGAGCATTTCTTGTTGCTATTTTCCCTCCACTCTATTAGGGTTTTCAACCTTAGACCCTAGGGTATTCCGACCCACAACAATCATTATTATATATTTTACACTTGAACTAATAAAGAGGAGGCCTTAGATTAGATAAAAAAAAAAATCCAAATCCAACAAATATGTAAAGTTCCATATACAAATATATAAAGCAAAAAGATCCCCATTATAAATTTTCCACTAGTAAAGATAATAAAGTCCAATATTATAACATTAATATATATATATATAAAATATTATATATATATATTATATATTATATATATATATATATATATATATTTATATATATATATATATATAGTATATAGAAAGTTAGATTGAGCATTTAATGTAACTTTGAACTTTGAACATAGTATGGTAAATCAAGTCTTCTTGTAGTAATATAATTCAATCTTCCCACCATTTGTGTATACAATGTACCATCAATGTCATATACTCTCATGACCTAATTTTACAATTACCTACTAGGCTCCCATTCCTCAATTTAAATTTAGATTCAATAGTCGTAGGTATAATTATTCCATCATTACATGAACAAATATTATTCATACAACCATATTCATACTCTTAAAAAGTCGATCGCAACAAAAGTAATAAACCATAAGATAACACAATGCAATTATACTCCTAAATTTAAAGATGAGACAACATAAAGAGTAAGGAGCCACATACAGAACATCCCAAGTAATTGAAGCCAGATAGATTAGAATCCATAGTCGTCACATGTAGATTATTCTATTATTCACATGTGTCATATAACTCCTTGATTCAATATGAGTAATTACCTACTACGCTCCCATGACTAAATCTACACTTGGGTTCAATAGTGGTAAAATACATAAGTATTCACTCATCTTCCTAAAGATAACACATACAACTATAAACATATGCTGGGAGATTCAACAAAATAAAAAAGCAAGGAGTAAACATACAATACATCCCATGGAATTGATTGAGACAAGAGCAATTAGAAAGAATGTCACTTGGAGAATCGAGCACCTTCACCCAACCTAGAACTGGCTTCTTCCAGTTCACCTCCAAGCCACGAATTCTTGCCATGGATCAACTGCCCCCTGTTGATCTCTCCAATGTGTATTTAATATGCTCTTTCATGATATGGATTCCATTAGTGGCCTCCCACTTTTATGGATCTTTTTTATCCATTTTCGTAGGCTTTTCCCATAAAAGCTCGCCTTTATCTCCTACGAGGCTTTTCCTCATAAAAGATTTCCTTTATCTTCTGCAGGGATTTTTTTTTTTTTCTTAACTTAGAATCTTTCTCCAGCTAAGTAGGTTAATGGATATTTTTCTCCAATTCCGTTAAATCTATCTAGATTTGGATGTAGAAGTCTTATCATGAAATAATTATATATTCTCATTCATCAATGGGATTTGGCAAGAATTTGATCTCTTGGTGTTTCACTTTTCCAACTGATTAAATTATTTTCTTTGATAATAAAGTATTTAATTTCATTGTTACATATCAGACCTAGCTTTTCTTAGCTTAGGTTAATAGAGTGTTACATACAAAGGAGAGGTGTTACATACTCCTCCTTTAAATTTACACCATCCTCAGTGTATTACTGCATCTTTCCATTTATTTCCTCATACAAAAGTATCTATTTTTGAATTTTTAGGTTCCCATGGCCTTTCCACCCAAATCAAACTTTGTAATACCTCGGTTACAAGGGATTTCTACTAACAATATCCTTCTTTAGCTACTTGTGAATTTGTTTCAATTGATTTTCTGAGAGATTTTCAGATGCAAAAACTCAATTTTTGTTTGTTACCATAACCATGGGTTAATGTTATTTTCCCTTTAGTTGTGATTCCTCAGCTCTAGCTTATTTAAATAATAGGAATAAATACATGTTCTTCCATGTAGTTGTGTTCCTCCCGAACACTTGCTTCCTATAGTTCCCCCACATTAGTCATAACAAGTAAAACTAGCACATTTGACCAATCAACATGTATAAAATATCATATCAGGTTATCTCACACGTAACCATCAAAATCATAACCCATATGTAACCATCATAAATCAGGATCATACATCATATGTATACTAATACTGAAATAGGATACAAATACTTATCCTTAGTTTCCAATACCAATTCTTAGTTTCCACCTTTGTCTTTCTTTTTCACTCTTGATTGGTTGCCACACCTGACAATATCTAGTGTATGTTCTTCAACCATGCGTACCTACAGATAGTGTGTGGTGCACACATACAACTATATATGTGATATGCCATCATGTACTACATGCATCCATACAGGTACCATGTGTACTGCTTGTACACATTACCACTTGTACAACTTGTACACCATACCGACGTAGGGATAATACCTGCATATACCCACAGTATGCATATAGCATTCATATTCTCTTTTATCCCAGGAATTCCTATGACCACCTCAGTCAAACCTTCATATTCTAAGGTTAAGGCCCCTTCATTTGGACCACATGCAGAAACATTCTCTTTAGACTTTCTATAGTCTAACCTAGTTTATAACACAACCTTTCATCCTTTATGGCAACCTTCGTTAATCCTTTAATCCTTCTCGCGAAACCTTATAACTCAATAGAGTAGGTCTTCAGAACTCTTGACTTGCGATATTCTATTGCATTCCCACTGTTCATTTCATCACCCAGATCAACGCCTATCGCACTATCGCGTCAAATCATTACATGCCTTTGTCGCCTCTCGCTTGCGATATGCGATCACAATCGGACTTCAAATAACTTAAAGCCACGCCTATAAATTTTCAGTTCTGCCTTCTCAATGCCTTTGTTGCAACCATTCTCCATAGTCGATATTATCCTCGATTCGACAACTAATGTATTTTCCTGATCACCAAACTAGCCTGATGTTTTGTGACCGTTGATCTACATCTGCTTGATCTGACAGTCCAAAACGATGTCAGGTGGAACACTTACGCAAGGTTTAACACCTTTTCAGACCTAATGGGAATTATAAACCCTCAACTTATAAAAGTTCGGGTCCACCCTTATGGTTAACACCTAATCAACTTATAGCCTGATATCCACTGAATGACGAGGCCTTTAAATCCTACAGTCTAGATTTATTCTTATCTTTCCCCTTTTACCAACACTAAGATTGAATCTCCACCGTTCATTTCTTAGTTCTATCTTATGAGTTAATCCTTACTGCTCATCACGAACAAATCCTGTCCATTGATCTTCTAGATCCAACGGCTACTGTGCATCAATACTTCACTTCTTTACTCTTCTCTTCACTTGGTTTTTCACATCAATTCTTTGATATTCCTTGGTGGTTTTTCTTCCTTCAAGGATCTGGTCCTTCATCGTTCAGCCACAACTCTCTCCTTAACTTAGCTCCATTCGTCCTTTATGTTCCTCCACCTTCTTTGTAACACTAAAGGATTTCTTCTGTAGTGTCTATGCATAGAAAGCCGTAACACTTCTCTATGGTTCTCTCCTCGAACCTCTAGCTGACAAACAATTCTACCCAACACTTCTCTTGCTGGAATTGTTGTCTTTAAGACAACTCTACCCACAATTGCAGCTATGGAGCTGCCTCAACAACTTCTACCCAACCGCAGTTGGAAGTTGTTCTATTACGCTTTTCCATATTTCGCCTCTGTTCTTCACCTACAACATAAGTTACGTAGAAAGACTCTAGCCACAAACAGATTATAATTCAACACAGTACACATTATACAAACTCTGAATCGAGTTTTTTGTTTTAATAAATGAGTATTTACACAAGAGCCTCTCTCTTGCCTAATTTTCTAGTCAGTTGCCTTTCTTCGCCTGTCTGTTCGTGCCTAAATCTACCTCAGGGTGAGAAAGGTAGGTCTAGGGTAACATCAAACCACACTTAACCTGGTAGCTAGCCCTACCAGGTCGGGAGAGGGCTCTCTCCTTATTAATTTCAAAGAAAATATGGCAAGTAAGGCTTGAGATGACTGATATGAATACTAATTTTAGGATAGGTATATGCTCATAGGAATTTTATTGATTTTAATGGTTGGTTGCTGGATCAGATGAGGAAGGCAGCTTTGGGTCCAGGAAATCAACACATATTTGCGGAGGTTTTTGTGGGGCGAGGTAGGAAAGTGTTTTAACACTTTGAAATGAATGTGATGGTGGGTCTAAATACTAGTGAGGAGTTGGATAGGGCATGTAAAATTCATGAGTCCTCTTCAAATAGTAGAAAAAATTTAGAACTAAATCAAACCCCAAGGAAGAGCACTAAACATCAATGGATTCCACCTTTTAATATTGATTCATTTAGTTATGTAGAAAAAGAGAGATGATGGCACATATACACATAAGATAAACTAAATAACAGAGGAGAAAACAATGCTGATTCACATTACCACAAGAATCCCACAAAATGCTACAAAACCCTGGTTCATTTCCTTGCAAAACTGCAGAAGTGATTTACAATAGTGCTCAATGCATCCACAAGAGTCCAACCCTTTCAAATGACTAAGAAAATACAATATATAGGCATCAAACCACCTATGCTATCCATAAGGGTTCGAATCCATGAGTCAAGGAGCTCTTTCAACAACATCTAAAATAGGAACTACAAAATAGGCAGTGGAACAACTTGCCTCTAAAATTATGGAAACTGATTCATTCATCCTCCAACCAATTCTAACTGATGTATCTACCCCCTCAAATAATTTTTCATCATATTTACATCATATTACATCATTAATTTATCAAAGGGAGAAGAAAAATTCAAACTGGTAGAAAACTAGGTGAAATTCTGAGCAAACATGCAAAACTGGCAAATTTTTCTCCTATGCGTAGCACCACTGATTCCATGCGTAACACTTTTTCTAGGCCAACTTTGGAAGGATTCCCAAAGTCCAAATTAGGTGCAGAATAGTTCATTGGAAAGCCTGGTGAGTCTAGTTTTTGGGCAAGTTGAATTTTTTGATTTGGAGTCAATTTGCTCCTCCAAAAATGAAATCTCCCAAGACTACTTCCTGTGTGGCAAAAAAGTGGCAGAGAGGGCACTTTTTGGGTGTTTTTGACCCTTTTGGAGGTCTAGAACTTGTCAAAACTTCTCAACCATTTCTGAGCATGCCTAACTTTTCATGGTGATTCCAAAAATGTGATTTTTTTGCAAATGGAGCCCCCCATCAAAAGCGTAGTGCTATTGGCACTACGCACCTGTTGAAAAAAACCTGTTTTTTGCCTCAAAAAATTCAAAATGACAAACAATTATCCAAATTTCTTGACATTCAGCATGAGTGATCCTTTTTATGTGCTATGCTGGGCCAATGATGCTTCAACCAAGATCTTGAGTTTATCTTGCTTCTTTTTTCACCTCAAAGCTCTCTTTAGTTTGGCCTTTAACCTCTTCACCCTTGTTTTGAAAATTTTATTCCGGGTTAGGTAGTGGTAGGCTAAGTGATGAAGCATTTTCTTCACTTTGTTTGTCTTCTCAAGCAACTTCTCCAAGTGAATTTTCATCTTCTCCAACCAAGAATCCTTGTCATTCTCTATCTCTTGTTCAATGGAAGTCAAAGTGACATGGTCCTCTTTGTCATTTTGCCTCTTTAGTTTCAACATTTCTAGCTCCATTAGGCTCCAAATACTTGTTCTTTTTTTTTTCATCATCTATATCATCCTTGTGCATCTTCTCTTTGCCTTTTCTTTGCTTCTTATGTCTCTGCATAGAACTATCACTAAGTGTCTCTTCCTCATAGTCATATTCACTATCTCTTTCCATTGTTTTCCCTTGGTTTCGAATGATTATATATGAATGGTTTGCGGATAATAGTATGGAATAGTATGGATGAATGGAATGGGCAGAGTGTATGGGGGAGGGAGTGTGGAAATGTATGTGTGAATAGGGTTTAGGGATGTGAGTGGGGTTTAGGGAGTGAGTAGGATAAAGTGTGTGGGGATTTAGGGAGAGTGTGTAGGGTTTGGAAAATTTGTATGTGAAAGTGGGATTTAGGGAAAATATATGAGGGAAATATTTTTGGGGAATTTATATAAGGGAATGGGGTTTAAGTAACAACAAATGGATGAGGGAACTTTTAAATTTATTAGACAGTTTAGTGAAAACTAGGGTTTGACTCCATGAGTAAAAGCGTCACCAAAGATTGATGCAAAACCCTTTTCAACAATAAGGATTGATTTAATTACTTGCAAAGAGGTAAATTGAGAGATTTGAAGCAAATTGAGTGATTTTGGAGCTTTTTGGGGCTTGGCTGCCAGGTGCGTAGCGCCAGTGCAAATTAACAAAGGAAAACCTTGCCAGGTGCATAGCGCCTCCCAAGTGTGAAGCACCTTTTTGCAGAACAACTTTGGAGGCCTTCCTACTGACCAAATTGGGAATGGGATAGCTTTTTCAAAATCTTATGGATTCTACTTTCCAGAACATCTTGAATTTTCCAATTTGGAGGTCATTTGCCTTGTCAAAAGTCAAATCTCCCAAGACTGGTCGAAATGTGCAAAATGAGGTTGCCTAAATGCAGAGTGTTGTTGCAGTCAACTTTTGAAGGTCTTCCTCAACTCCAAATTGAGCTCATAATAGATCATTCGGAATATATCTCTATCTAGATATCATTTAGATCATCAAACTAGTCATTTGGTCAACCAAGCTATGAGAAATCTTGATTTTCCCAAGGTCACTTCAGAGGTGCAACAAACCTCTTGAGGCAACTTTATTTTTGACATTTCTCTAAAACCATGACACCTATATAAAAAATGAAGGAGGTTGTTATTCCATGGCCTATTTTGGACAAAAACCTCTCTCACTTTTTCCAAATTTATTTTTCCTTGCTCAGAAACATCATTTGAGTAAAGCCTATCCTGATGTGTGGAACAGGGGATTTGTCGAAATGAAGTGAAATGAAGGGGATAAGGGGCTTCTAAATTCTTGAGGAAATTTTTGGATGTAGGGAGGGATGTTAGGAAATATGGGAAAGTATAATTTCAAATATTGAGTGAAGGGAAGGGGTTCAAAAGGGCTAAACATAGGCCTAGCCTAGAAAATTGTCAAATTGTAGCAAGAAGCTAGGGTTTGTGGAAAAATGGGGAATTTGAGGGATATCACTGATGGGAAGTGTTTAGTAAGGTATATTAAGGATAGGGGAAGGTGTATGAACATCAGGACAAAAGTTTTGTTGATGATTTGACCATCCAAGAAAAATTACCTTCAAAACCCTAGGAGAGGGAAATGAGCCTTACCTAAGCACAACTGAAGCATGAACAAGGTGTAAAATGACCCATTGGAATTTAAAATGATGATGAAAACTCTATGAATTATGGTACACTCAGATGAACGATGACATGGACCGACATTTGGAAAATTTTTAAAGCACTGAAAACAAACCCTAGACCTAATACCTAGTGACCAAATTTTACTTGAAGACTCATTGAAATGACAAAATTTGACTTTGACACTTTGAGGCCACTTTGTAAGAGCATATTTGATCACTGGTGGAAGGTTTCAAAGACTGACACTAACATTGGCTGCAATGGGGATGGTAGCTCCTTAGAGGTGCCAAGAACCACAGATCTTTGGGAGAGCAGACCAGTGCCTCATTCATTTGGCAATATGGAATCAACAACTTGGCAACATAACATCAAAAATCCAGACTCAAGATTTTAGACTCAAGACTCATAATTTAAATGAAACTGACGCAATACTAAAACACAACTGACAAACTGGAAAATATGCTCAAAATGGAGCTTATTCAATAAAGCCTACTCTAGTTGTTCCATTCATCACCTGATCAAGTGAAATGAAATAACCAATGCAACCAAGTAAGCATTCTGGCTGTTGTTTGCATTCTCCACAAGTGCTTGCTTATTAACAACAAGAAAGAACTACTGAAAGGCAACTCCCATGAAAGCTTATAAACAGATCCATTGAATAATATGGATTCTCTGTCTGACTCCAAAAACATTGCATAAGGATCTTGAAATTCATGCACACTAGGACTTATCTCATCCAATGGATTACCTTTCTTCTGCTCATACCATGAAAGCAAATTTTCATCCGAGCTTTGTGACAAGACTCCTATTGAAAATGACAAAGAAACCGGTTGCCAGATCAAGTTTGTATCAGTACACGTTTCAATCTCATGGGTAGCTAATGGAGAAGGACTTTGACTGCAGACATAATCCAACACATCATCTATTGGATCATGAAAAACTTGAAAAGATTGCTACAACCCATTTTCTATTGGTTCTAATGAGATGCCATGATTTTCTATAGGTTGCTCATTTGAAGATATACTATGCAAACATCCCTTCAAAAACTGAAATGATTCAAAATAGAATGGAATGGAATCATATTGCATGATTTGATCATATGGCCTAGCTTCCAAGTGTTCATTTTCAACTTGACATTCAATGGCATTCGGGGGCTGCAAATATGGATATGAGAAGTCTTGAACAAGGTTTTTATTTCCCTCAAGATGGTCTAGATCAAGACTTGTTGATAGTTGATTTCTGATTGCAGGAAAGTTGTCTTTGATGAATTGAAATGAAGCAAAACAAAAAGGCAAAGATCCTTCACTTAATTCAAAATTTGTTGCACTTTCCTCTTCAATTTCATAGCTGATATGTAATGTCTGATTACTGTATTCAAGCTGCTTAAAGTGAACTTCCTCCTTCCACAAACCAGCTATTGATTTGTTTGCAAGATTAGCTTCTGTTGTGGAGAACATAATCATCATCATCATACTGATCAAACTTAGGAAAATCATCAGTATAAAATACATCATCAAGCATACATGTCATATCAACAGATCTCTCTTCTCCAAGATGATATACAAGATAATCAATATCAGATCTATGACAACTAGGATAAGAAAGAAAAAGTTTTGGATCAACCTCTTGTTCTTCTTCAATCAACGAGCCATAGTCTTGAACATCATACTCATTCCTTGTGGTGATATTTTGCATCATCTCTTCCACTTCACTTAGCAAAATGTCGAGCTTTACCTCTAGAGATGTCAATTCCTCTGGATCTATGTTCTTCATCTCTTCTTCCTTCAACTTTGCCTTTCTGATCAACAAATTAGCCTCTACATCTTCTGCATTGTTTTGCATCTCTTCAAGTGTTGCAAGGTTCTTTTCTCTCAGCTAAAACTCCATTTCTGGATCAAAGGCTTCTGGGTAGTGCAAGAGAGCGGATCTAGGAGGAGGTATTATATTAATCGTCATCGAAAAATAGACTTGATTAAATTTGGCAGAAAATTCTTGTACTGTCTCCCCTGGCAATCTTTTTAGCTGGTTATATTCTTCTATAATCAAGAAAGGGTTCTGTCTAACCACCCACCTGTTGAGGAAAAATTTTACTAACTGCTGGAAATCTGAGATGCTTACATTAGGCAGGGTTTTGAACCAACTCTTGACTTTACCTTGCAAAGAAAGAGCAAAAAGCTGAATATTGACTTCTTCTTCATCAACTTCAAAAAGGTCGAGAAAAGACTGAAAATTCAATACATGTCTCTCACTAATGATGTTGTTACAGTCACCATCAAATCTTGGCAGATATAGGTCATGATTTTTAGGGAAATCATGGGATATAGGAGGTAAAATTAGAGGCTTGTATCAATCTGGAATTTTACACGGTATAGGGGTATGTACAGAAGGTGTAGAATCAGTCTTAGTCTCTTTGGGCTCAACAGTTTGAAGATGGTCATCACAAGATTTAGAAAAAGGTTTTGATCAAGATTAAAGGAATGCAAATCTTTGGTATTCACAATCTTCAAAGGGAAGGAATCACATGCAGGCCGAGGATCTTTTCTCAAATACACTATACTTTGCAAAGCCTTCTTGAAATTCTTGGGAAAAGAGAAGAAATAATTTATAACAAAGAACATAATGTCTTGGATGAAATTCCGACTTGAATACTTGATCTTTCCATATTTTCCTTTCATGTTTCTGGTAGTTAGGTTCATCCTCCAGTGGAGTCCTTGGATCTGATCTTGAAACTGATTTAGAGTCGCCAGGTGAATGATTTCAGCCTTCCAGTGTCTAATCGTTCTCCACCATCAACAATCAGATCTGCAACTTGAATGATCTTTCCTGAAGAAGATTGTCACCTCTTCCCCAATATGGTTTCCACTATTTTAGTGCCTAAATATGCCTTAGGCTAAGAAAGGCAGGTCTAGGGTAACATCAAACCACGCTTAACTTGGTAGCTAGCCCTACCAGGTTGGGAGAGGGCTCTCTCCTTGTCAATCTCAAAGAAAATATGGCAAGTGAGGCTTGAGATGACTAATATGAATACTAATTTTAGGCTAGGTATATGCTCAAAGGAATTTGATTGATTTTAATGGTTGGTTGCTGGATCAGATGAGGAAGGAGCTTTGCGTCGAGGAAATCAACACAGATTTGCAGAGGTTTTTGTGGGGTGAGGTAGGCAAGTGTTTTAGCACTTTGAAATGAATGTGATGGTGGGTATAAATTCTGGTGAGGAGTTGGAGAGGGCATGTAAGATTCATGAGTCCTCTTCAAATAGTAGAAAACATTTAGAACTAAATCAAACCTCAAGGCAGAGCACTGAAAATATATGGATTCCACCCTTTAATATTGATTCATTTAGTTATGCAGAAAAAGGGAAATGATGACACATATACACATAAGATACGCTAAATAACAGAGGAGAAAACAATGCTAATTCACATTACCACAAGAATTCCACAAAATGTTGGAAAACTCTGGTTCATTTCCTTGCGAAACTGCAGAAGTGATTTACAATAGTGCTCAATGCATCCACAAGAGTCCAACCCTGACAAATGACTAAGAAAGTACATGATACAAGAATCAAACCACCTATGCTAGCCATCAGGGATTGAATCCATGAGTCAAGGAGCTGTTTCAACAACATCTAAACTAGGAACTACAAAATAGGCAGTGAAATAGCTTGCCTCTAAAATTATGGAAACTGATTCATTCATCCTCCAACCAATTCTAACTGATGTATCTACCCCTCAAGTCATTTTTCATCATATTTACATCATATTACATCGTATCACATCATATTACATCATTAATTTATCAAAGAGAGAAGAAAAAGCCAAACTGGTAGAAAGCTAGGTGAAATTCTTAGCAAACAGGCAAAACTAGCAAATTTCTCTCCTATGCGTAGCACCACTGATTCTATGCATAACACATTTTCCTGGCCAATTTTGGGAGGCTTCTTGAAGTCCAAATTAGGTAAACAATAGCTCATTGGAAAGCCTGCTGAGTCTAGTTTCTAGGAAAACATCATTTTTTTGATTTGGAGTCCACTTGCCCCTCCAAAAACGAAATCTCCCAAGACTGCTTCCTGTGTGGCAAAAAAGTGGCAGAGAGGGCACTTTTTGGGTGTTTTTGGCCCTTTTGGAGGTCCAGAACTTGTCAAAACTTCTCAGCCATTTTTGAGCATGCATAAATTTTCATGGTCATTCCAAAAATGTAAAGTTTTTTGCAAATGGAGGCCCCCATCAAAAGCGTAGCATCAGTGGTACTACGCACCTACTGAAAAAACCTGTTTTTTTGCCTCAAAAAATTCAAAATGACAAAAAATTCTCCAAATTTCTTGAAATTCAGCATGAGTCATCCTTTTTATGTGCTATGTTGGGCTAATGATGCTTCATCCAATATCTTGAGCTTATCTTGCTCCTTTTTTCTCCTCAAAGCTCTGTTTAGTTTGGCCTTTAACCTCTTCACCCTTGTTTTGCAAATTTTATTCCGGGTTAGGTAGTGGTAGGCTATGTGACGAAGCATTTTCTTCACTTTTTTTTCCTTCTCAAGCAACCTCTCCAAGTGCATGTTCATCTTCTCCAACCAAGACTCCTTGTCATTGTCTATCTCTTGTTCGATGGAAGTCAAAGTGACGTGGTCCTCTTTGTCATTTTGCCTCTTCAGTTTCAACATTTATAGCTCCATTAGGCTTTGCTTATCCTCCAACTATTTGTTATCTTTCTTTTTCAACATATATATCATCCTCATGCATCTTTTCTTTGCCTTTGCTTTGTTGCTTATGTCTCTTCATAGAATTATCACTGAGTGTCTCTTCCTCATAGTCATATTCACTATCTCTTTCCATTGTTTTCCCTTGGTTTTGAAAAATGTGATTATATATGAATGGTTTGTGGATAATAGTATGGAATAAGATGGAGCAATGGAATGGGTAGACTGTATGGGGGATGGAGTGTGGAAATGTATGTGTGAACAGGATTTGGGGATGTGAGTAGGGTTTAGGGAGTGAGTAGGATAAAGTATGTAGGGTTTTAGGGAGAGTGTGTAGGCTTTGAGAAATTTGTATGTGAAAGTGGGATTTAGGGAGAATATATGAGGGAATTATGTTTGAAGAATTTACATAAGGGAATGGGGTTTAGGGAACAACAAATGGATGAGGGAACATTAAAAGTTATGACATAGTTTAGTGAAAACTAGGGTTTGACTCCATGAGTAAAAGAGTCACCAAAGATTGATGCAAAACCATTTTCAGAAAGAATGATTGATTTACTTACTTTCCAAGAGGTAACTTGAGATATTTTAAGCAAATTGAGTGATTTTGGAGTGTTTTTGGGCTTGGCTTCCAGGTGTGTAGCACCTGCCATGTGCATAGTGCCAGTGCAAATTAACTAAGGAAAACCTTGCCAGGTGCGTAGTGCCTTTTTGAAGACCAGTTTTGGAGGCCTTCCCTGTATCAAAATTGAGCATGGGATATTGTTTTGGAAATATTAGCAAGTCTAATTTCCAGAATATCTTGAATTTTTGAATTTGGAGGTCATTTGCGCTGTCAAAAGTCAAATCTCCCAAGACTAGTCAAAATGTGCAAAATAAGGTTGCCTAAATGTTGGGTGTTGTTGCAGTCAACTGTTGAAGGTCTTCCTCATCTCCAAATGGAGATCATGATAGCTCATTGGAAAGCCCTCTCTATGTAGATATCATTTAAATCATCAAGCTACTCATTTGGTCAACAAGGCTAGGAAAATATTGATTTTCCAAAGGTCACTTCAGAGGTGCAACAACCCTCTTGAGGCAACATTATTTTTAACATTTCTCTAAAACCATGACACCTGTGTAAAGAATGAAGGAGGTTTTTATTCATTGGCCTATTGTGGACAAAAAAATCCCTCAATTTTTCCAAATTCATTTTTTCTTGCTCGGAAACATCATTTGAGTAAAACCTATCCCGATGTGTTGAACATGGGATTTGTCGAAATGAAGTGAAATGAAGGGGATAAGGGGCTTCTAAATTCTTGAAGAAATTTTGGAAAGTAGGGAGGGATGTTAGGAAATAGGGAAAAGTGGAATTTCGAAGATTGAGTGAGGGGAAGGGTCCAAAAGTGCTAAACACAGGCCTAGCCTAGAAAATTGTCAAATTGTAACAAGAAACTAGGGTTTGTGGAAAAATGGGGAATTTGAGGCATATCAGTGTTGGGAAGTGTTTAATAAGGTACCTTAAGGATAGGGGAAGGTGTATGAACATCAAGACACAAGTTTTGTTGATGATTTGACCATCCACAAGAAATTACCTTCAGAACCCTAGGAGAGGGAAATGAGCCTTACCTAAGCACAACTGAAGCATGAACAAGGTGTAAAATGACCCATTGGAACCTGAAATGATGATAAAAACTCTCTGAATGATGGTAAACTTAGATGAATGGTGACATGGACCGACATTTGGACAACTTTTAAAGGAGTGAAAACAAACCCTAGACCTAGTACCTAGTGACCAAATTTTACTTGAAGACTCACTAAAATGACAAAATTTGACTTTGACACTCTGAGACCACTTTGTAAGAGCATATTTGATCACTGGTGGAAGGTTTCAAAGACTGACACTAACAGTGTCCGCAGGCTTACAATCCGACTCTTTGACTCACTAGCTACTCTCTAGCTATTTCTCTAACTATTGACTGACTAACTCGTTCTCACCTTTTAGAATTACCTTTATATAAAAAGGTTCTGTTGAACTAATTCTAGTTCATATCCTTAATTTGTTGAACTAACTCCTCAATATTCTTTAAGTCCACTTTTAACTCCTACTTATCCCTGAGAGTCCTCTCTATCTCCTCGAATCATGAAACCACTTTCTAGTCCAAGAATTTCAATTGATTTCTAACTCTCTCAACATCATTACTCACTCATGTTCCCCTTCATTCAAGAGAATTTACAAATATCCTCACACTTATCTAATTAAGAACTCAAAATATTAATAATTACATACATAGGAATCCAACTTCCTTGAAAACACAAGACCCCCTATGTCTAGTACAATACAATGATAGTTTCTAGTTATTTCTCCTGCATCAGACTCCCAAAGTAGAAAACATTCATGATCTCCTGATCATGTGTCTTCATGTGTTGATAGGAAACCTCGAGGGTCCCAAATTTTGGTTTGTAGTTGTTTGAATTCTTTGCACCTTTGCTGTTGTTATATGTCACCTGTCTTCTGTTTCATCTTCTTCTCCTTGTCAACCAGTTTCAAGTTCTGAGTGATCATTCTTCAGGCTGATGTCAACCTCCTCCATATGGACTGCTTCATCATTAACTTCCACAACTCTTCAATTTCCATCTCTAGCATATCTTTGGGCTAGTCCATATTCTGCCATTCGCTGTTACTTCTTTCACTTTGCTTCAGGTTGTTGCTGCTACCCACTAATTCTTCAAATTGTTGTTTATTATCTTCTCTTTGAAGTTGTCAAATTCTTACTGCCACCCTTTCATCCTTACACTCTTTCATGGTTATCTCTTTCTGCATTGAATCCCGACTTTTCATCATTCTCTCTAGTAATCTAACATCTTTATTCCATGGATTAAATACTTCCACAAAATATTCTTCTTTCATTTTTATTTGGCTTCTCATCTGTGACAAATTTTGTCCAACATTTGCATATAAACCTACACTCACAAAACAATTATTAAAATAAAAAAACATAATGCCTCAGTGCCTCTTCTTCCTTTGGAAACACATTAGTATGCTGCTCTGTTTTCTCCTCCTCTATCGACATATCAGTCTGCTGATTTGAATTCTCAAAAGAATTCATGAGACTGCCAGCTACTCTCTCTTCCATACCATCTTCTTCAATGACATCTCTCTGTTTTGGTTCATAGTAATGAACACCTCCTTTTAAAAGTCTTGGACAGGAGCTAAAGTCAATTTGCTGAACTTTCATTTCCATCTCCTTTTCCTTATGATTTTCATTGATGACAATTTCTTTCTCTTCTTTTTTTAGAAATCTATCCTGAATATATATCCTCTACCTTTCCAACTCCCTTCTTTGTTGGACCCTTTCTTCCTCTCTTGTATCTCCCTTGTAATATTCATTAGGTTCTTTCTTCCTCACTGGTGCTTTCAGCCATTTCTCTAGTAGCTCCAATTCTATCACCCATTCACTGATCCTTTGATGAGATTTTAGTCCTTCTTCTTTATTGATTGTCTCAACAATTTCCATTGTATCTCCACTGTGCCTATCATCATGATACAATGATGGTCCTTTACTATGTTTTCAGCTAACATAGTCTCTTCTTTAAATTTTCCTTTAACCTTTTGTTGGTTACCTTCACTTTGTAGTTGTTGGTTCCTCTGTATCCATTCAATTTATTCTTCTTCTTGGAAATTTTCTTTGTCATCTTTTGCTTCTAGATCTTCATCTATTCTGAATACATCTTTAAAAGGTTTCTTTTCTCTTGCAATACCTGCAATCATACACAACTTGTCAGTTTTAAAAACACAAGACCTTGTGATCTCACTTGATGCTTCAGTCATCATATCTCCTTGTTGCTCTGAATCCTCCATATGGTTCGTAAGATCTTCCACAGATCTCCAATATTCATCTTTACCTAGAATTTCACCCTATTCTGGTTTACAAATGGACTCTTCCATTTCCAACTTAGCCTCTTTGAGTTCTTCCAAAAGGCTCTTCACTTTCCTCTGTTATAGTCTTCTCTGTAGCTTAGACCACTTCACTGCCTTTTTCCTCAAGATCCAGCCTTGTCTTTATCTTTCCTCCAGTATCCTTCTTAATGCATCAAGTTGTTCCTTCAACTCTGCAATCTCCTTGTCATGTTCCTCTTGACTCATCTTCTTGTCATTTACATTGGCATCTTACTTCTTCACTTTTCTTCTGTTATGGTCTTCTTCAGAACCTCTGTTACCTCTGTTATGACTACCAGTAGTAATCTTCTTCTCCATCTTCATGAGCTCCTCACTCATTTACTATGAGCTGCTTTAAAGCCTCTGCAACATCAAGTCCTCCTTGCTGCCACTTACCTCACCAAGCTTTCCTCTGTACTTGGTCTTTTGGCAAGCACTTGGTTTTCTATTCTCTCGAACCTCTTTGAGAACTTCTCTCGACTCCTTCTAGGCTTCAACTGATCTACACAACTGTCCTCTTGTACTTCAATCACAAATGAAATACTAGGTTCTGACCAACTCTTCTTTCACTTAGAAAGTCTTACCAGCTTTCTTTATTCCTTAGCAATTCTACCCACATCCTTTGTGGAATTTCCTTTGTGAGCTGCAACAACACCTTTGTAGTAAAAAGTCTCCTTCTTACTACATATGCCTCACTAAGCTTCTCTTCTCTGAGCTTAGTCTTTTAACACTTCTCTAGTTCTTTCCTCTAGAACCAATTGAGCACTTCTTGCTCTAGGTTGCTGCAATCTTCTCACCTTCCTTTTCTATCACATGTATATCAATGATATTCAAACCAAATATCATTCCCAAGCTTTCAAAGCTTGCTTCTCAGCTTTCTTCTGAGAACACTCTTATCCTCTCTGTCCAACCTTTAGTTGGATTCTTTAAGTTCACTACCATTGTATGGCTTCACAAGCAGCCTCCATCCATTCTTCACATTCGAGTGAATCTCCATTCTCCTCAAGAAAACAAACATCATTGTGTTTTCTTTATGCTTCTATAGTCTCTTCTTCTTATGTATCACTTACTCTCATCTTATCTCATGCCTTCTACTTATCAGATTCAAATAACCTGATATCTTCTTTCCTCTACAATCACTCTCGTATTCTGCACAATTCTGCTTTAATCAAAAGAGCTTAACTTGCTCTGATACCACAAATGATGCAAGGCTAATACCTACATATACCCACAATATGCATATTCTCTTTTATTCTAGGAATTCCTACGACCACCTCGGCCAAACCTTCATATTCTAAGGTTAAAGCCCCTTCATTTGAACATCATGCCGAAACTTTCTCTTTAGAATTTCTATAGTCTAACCTTCATTAACCTTCTTATTGGAACTTTATAACACAACCTTTCATCCTTCGTGGCAACCTTGGATAATCCTTTAATCCTTCTTGTGAAACCTTATAAATCAATAGAGTACACCTTCATAACTCTTGACTTGCGATATGTGATTGCATTCCCACCATTGATTGCATTACCTAGATCAATGGCTATCGCACTATCACATCAAATCATTACGTGCCTTCATTGCCTCTCGCCTGCGATATGCGATCACAACCAGACTTCAAATAACTTAAAGCCAGGCCTATAACTTTTTGGATCCACCTTATCAATGCCTTTGTCGCGACCTTTCTCCACCGTCAATCTTGTCCTCGATCCGACGGCTGATGTCTTTTCCCAATCACCAAAATAGCTTGGCGTTTTGTGACACTTGATCTAGATCCACTTGATCTGACAGTCCAAAACGATGTCAGGTGGAACACTTACATGAGGCTTAACACCTTTTCAGAGCCGATGTAAATTATAAACCCTCAACTTATAAAAGTTTGGGTCCGCGCTTACGGTTAATGCCTGATCAACTTACATCCCCATATCCATTGGATGACGAGGCCTTTAAATCCTACAATCCAAATTTATTCCCATCTTCCCCTTTCGCCAATACTAAGATTGAATCTCTGCCATTCATTTCTTAGTTCTATCTTATGAGTTAATCCTGGATGCTCATCACAAACAAATCTTGCTCGTTGATCTTCTAGATCCAAAGGCTATTGTGCATCAATACTTCACTTCTTCACTCTTCTCTTCACTTGGTCTTTCACATCAATTCTTTAATATTCCTTTGTGGTTTCAATTCCTTCAGGGTTCCGGTCCTTCGCCATTCTGCCACAAATCTATCCTTAATTTAGCTCCATTCATGCCTTTATGTTCCTCCACCTTCTTTGTAACACTAAAGGCTTTCTTCTGTGCTGTCGATGTGTACAAAGCCATAACACTTCTCTATGAACCTCTCCTTGAACCTCTAGTTGACAAACAATTCTACACAACAATTCTCTTACTGGAATTGTTCTCTCTAAGAAAACTCTACCCACAATTGCATTTGTGGAGCTGCCTCAACAACTTCTACCCAACCGCAGTTGGAAGTTGTTTTGTTATGCTTTTCTATATTTCGTCTCTATTCTGCACCTGCAACATAAGTTACGTAGAAACACTCTAGCCACACACATATTATAATTCAACACAGTACACATTATACAAACTCTAAATCAAGTTGTTTGTATTAAAAAATGAGTATTTACACAAGAGTCTCTCTCTGGCCTATTTTTCTTTTCGGTGGCCTTTCTTCTTCTGCTTGTAGGCTTACAATCTGACTCTTTAACTTACTAGCTACTCTCTATCTATTTCTCTTACTACTAACTGACTAACTTGCTCTTGCCTTTTAGGCTTACCTTTATACAAAAAAGTTTTGCTGAACTAATTCTAGTTCAAATCCTTAATCTGCTAAACTAACTCCTCAATATTATCTAAGTCCACTTTTAACTCCTACTTATCCCTAAGAGTCCTCTCTAGCTCCTTGAATCATGAAACCACTTTCTAGTCCAATACTTTCAATTGATTTATAACTCTCTCAACATCATTAATCACTCATGTTCCCCTTCATTCGAGAGAATTTACAAATATCCTCACACTTATCTAATTAACCACTCAAAACATCAATAATTACACACATAGGAGTCCAACTTCCTTGAAAACAAAAGACCCCTTATGTCTACTACAATACAATGATAATTTCGATCTAATGCTCCTGCATCACATATCAATGTACATAGCATTGCCTGCACGACATACACTTCATCCACATGTTTTCAACCATGTTACTATTATGCCAAAAATTCTTTCCATTATTCACATTACCTTTAGGCAAGCCTACTCAAACCATGCTTGGTTTTTCGACTAGAGAAGAAGGAATTTCAGAGACTTGTTCAATTTCTCCAACCAGAGAATATGTAGATAACTCTTATGTGCATGTATTCAAGTGCTTTTCTTTAGCTACTCATTTTCATGTATCATGTGGTTGAAGGATATTTTCAGCAAAATGATAAGATAGATGCATAATACAAATTTACCATACCAATAAATTTGAGTTCTGCGATTTAATTTGTCACTAGATAAGGTATTATTAACAACAGAATATGACCTTTGCCCAATCATAAAGCAGACTATTGACTAGGTTAGTTAGTCTAATCTCAACCCTCTCTTTATCCTAGAAAATAATTGTTTGATACTCAAAACTACTTCACACATAAAAAAAAGTACGTCATATGATTCCATGTTTTCTGTTTTTACCACTACTCTCAACACTTTTTTGGTCACTATCCAAAAATAATAGAATAATTAATATGCAAGTACATACACTTCCCATATATGACTCATAAATGAAGGTTACAATGTTCACAATTTCACACTCACTAAGTTTTTAGGCACTATATGTGCGAGGGTGTGAACCTAGGTCATTAGTATGTTGAGACCCCACTAGATCATGACCTGGTAAAATATAATTCAATTCTTGAAAATAAATTCCTTAAAATACATTTCAGAGTAGTTTATGTCATAATTAATATGTTGTCATATTCACAACTAGACAACACTATCCATGCAATCTGACAGGTAGACTTCTCCCATATTGCTTGATAGGAATTAGTCATAAACAATATTCATTTAAATTTGTATGGTTGTGAAATATATTTGAATATATTTTTGGATAGTGTTTTATTAAACCAGTTGTATACACAATCTTGATTACTAGTATCACTTAGCCATCAATATAGTGAAGTCATCCTATTAATTTAATAAGTATTTATAAGAAGAGTTTCAGCGTAAATCACATATAGAAAGACCTTTGTTGACGCGTTTCAAACCAACCAGTGTGGTTCATTGTTAGGACAAGTTGAAGAACCAGATCTATTCCAGCATGTTAAATAATCTGAGAAGAGACTCCAACGGCTAAAAAACAACGGCTAATTTTTGACACTGGGACGTAGGTCAAATTTTCTTAATATTATTTTTATTATTATAATTTTATTTGGAACCAAGTTAAATTCGTTACAAATAAATGAATTAAAGGCTAGTTAGTATTTTTATTTTTATTAATTTTTATA
>APFE030554716.1:0-21086 GCA_000404065.3 Pinus taeda | reverse complement strand
AAAAATAATATTAAGAAAATTTGACCTAGGTCCCAGTGTAAAAAATTAGCCGTTATTTTTTAGCTGTTGGAGTCTCTGCTCAGATTATTTAACATGCTGGAATAGATCTGGTTCTTCAACTTGTCCTGACGATGAACCACACTGGTTGGTTCGAAACGCATCGACAAAGGTCTTTCTATATGTGATTTACGCCGAAACTCTTCTTATAACTATAATGAAACAGAAGCCTCAATTCTACAATTAATAAGTATTTGTTTCATAGTTTGTTATCCTTTCCCTTATCTTACTTGATGCATGTGTTATTTTACTACTAACATAAGATCCTTAGATCATCATAAGCCATAATTATGTGAAACCTTTTGGTTTACCAAATATTTTTTTATTAATTCGAAGTCATGTTTCAAATCTAGTGTATAATATGGCTACTCTAGATTGTTCTAATTTTATTTCAAATGTATCAAGCACCACCATATATAATATGTTTTTCATTTCATAAAGCATGTACGCTTTATTTATATGTAATAGAATCACAAAAACACTTTTTTATCTTAACAGTTCCCACAAGAAGTATATTTGTAAAATCCGCAATCATTCTACTCGTATCATATTTTTCTTGCTACATATTTTTGAAAGGTTCCTATTTGTGAGATATTAACATAATCCCATCTATATATCAATGGATAATTTACACATTTGGAATCTTGATTTTGTATTTAATATTGTCTTACTACTATCAAACAAGAAAAACCAGGAGTTTCTTTTACACTCCCATTGTGTATTTACACTAGATGTACCTTTCGTGTCAGTCCCACTAACCTTCTTATTAGAGTCATCATTTATCAACGTATGATGTCCTCTCCAACATGCATACAGTGAGTTGTATTGAATTTATCCACACTCTTCAGTCTATATTGGAAATATACTTTGTGCCTCTTACAACTACCATGCTATTTCTTTATGCAAAAAGAAACTTGTAATTTCCAAACTATGCATATCAAATTAAATATGCATGTTGTGGTTGAAAATTGGAATAATGACCAGGTAAGTTTTTCTTCAACAATCGATATTTGAATCATTTTCCCACTAAGGGTGAATTAACTAGTTCAACCAGTGGCAAAATCCCATCCAAAAAATAACTGCATCATTACATATAGATGCACTATTTAACATGAAAATATTAAATTGAAAGACAATTTTAAAAATATAGTCTCATACCTATCTTTCATGAGCTTGACGATATTTCCTGAGAACTTCATGAATAAATACAATTAATCTGTTAAAAGTTGGAAATAAATTTATTAACCATTAATTTCGAATAATTTTGATAGAATGTCATGAACTTATCTTCTATGACTTATATAGATTACATCTATATACTTTTATTTTAATCTATGTTGACCATGATCTGTGGAAATGGCACTTGTCATTTTACCTTTTCTTTTTACCTTTTACCTTATATGAGTTCAGTGTTTCGTCTTTCATTTATTACCTTTCTTAGTATCTCTATAATCATAAAATTTATTCTATTAATTGATGTCCTTGATTGGACTATCCTTACCGGTATTAGTTTGATTTTTTTTTAAGCTATGCCCTTGCATAATGATCATACAAATCATAATTTGATTTTACATGAATAAAATAACATGATGACCTTATCATCAAAATTTTAATCCAATAATCATACTTTAAAATTACTTATTCACTGCCCTTATTTATTCATAGCTTTCCTCACGCAATATATCCATTGTTCTTCCTAAAGTTAGTTATAGGCTTTACTCCTCTTATGTCAAGGCATTTAGGATTTGAGCCTTCTTTTACATGAATAACAATGATATATATTCTTCTTACATAGGTACTACCTATGATCTAATTGAATATCTAATTAATATTGCAGGTATAGCATCCGACTTCCGATGTAATAACCATACTTCACAATTATTACAAAATTGTTTATTTCTCCCGTTCTATTATGCACATCTAAAACTAGGTCGACCATGTGTAAGTATTTTAGAAAATATTTAACAAAGGCATCCACATTAGAGTTTGCTTGATATTTTTATTTTTAGGATGAACGAATAAACCATAAATAGAATAGGGAGAAAAATGTAAAAATCATAGGAGAGCTTACTCTTTATGGTGTGCAAAAGCCCACTTAAGAGTTGATTTGAAATCCTTCTAATATTCAGTTTGAAAATGATGCAATAAATGGATTATTTTGTTAGAAACAACATAAAAAATTTGCTAGTACAAGAGGAAACATAATACTAATTGATAAATATCACATCTTGAAGGAGCTAATATCCATCTGGGACTAGATTATTGACAACAATATATCCACTAAAGGATTGCCAATAGTGATCTCATTAGTATCTAGCTTTGCAATTAATTTTGTGAATACGTGTCATAAAACTTCAAGAACCTTCGAGTGGATTATTTCCAATGAGAATATAGGATGAATAATTTACTGACATAGTTTCCATCACATTCCATTCACAGAGGTCACCATGTAACAAGTGGAAAGACATGACAAAAAAGTTAAATATAGTTTTTCTTTAACAAAATACATAGCTAAAAAAATTCCCCATAATTTGTTGTAGTCACATAAGCTTCCTATAGGATATGCACTGGATAAAATATGTCTAATAGTACTACTTTGAGGAAACAGAGTATAAATTATCTCACCAAAGGCTTCTACACTGAACATTAAAATTGAAAAGTAGCATCCAATAGGATGTTCATAAAAACAAAGAAAATCTTTGTTGATAGACAACTGAGGAATTGTAATATGGTTCAATATGGAATTTCCTCCACAACATCATTATTTTGGGCTCTCCAAAATATATAATAATTCTGGAATAATATTCATAATGTTAAACTAACAATTAAGCATCCCACACTACATCCATTCACTTGCAAAACCTAGAGGAAAAATAATAGATAAATATCGAATTAATAATCACATTTAGAAATGCACTCTTACTTCAACTTGTATTCAAACATCTATAGAATTTAGAGTTAAGGATGGATAACTACAAAGCAACAAAACTATTGCACAAGGAGAAAGTTTAGAGTTAATGAATACCGTCCCTAGTCCAAGGATATCATGGAACTAGAATCTGGAAGTTCACAAACATTAAAAGGTAAAATTCAACATGCATAATAAATTTCAATCAATGTTACTATCACAATAACTTTGTGTATCCTAACTGAGCTACTCATTGATGCATGCGCCCTCAAGAATATATAAGCATCAACTTTTTCTGATGTATTTTGCTGGAGTAGCTGGACCCAAGGCTAAGTTTCTTTGCAGTTCCAATATGTACCACCTTAGGATGATCATTGACACTTAATTCCACACCCACGATGAAGGTTAAGCAATCTCCTACCACAAATCAATTCCAAGGTTCCATGATACCTGAAGGTAAAACTCTCCATGGAGGTCTTGCAGCTATCGCTACCAAACCCTTCATGATTAACACAGTCCATCTTGAACTCATCTGCCCTCTACTCGAAGCTTTATCACCCATTTATATGTAGCATCAATGCATGTAAATGATAGGGCAATGACTTCAAGGTTGGGATAACCATTATCCACCCTACTTTCTTTTAACCTTCCACGTCTGTGTCCATCACAAGGAGAAGATAAGGTTAGTGTGACGTGTAAATAAGGATAAACACTAAGGATAACCATGACCATGAGGATGACAATTATCCAAAATAAATATGTTTGTGGCCAACTCAATCAACCATTGAATGCCTCCAAAACATCAAGTAAGGAAACCAGAAAGGTGGCATTGAAAGGGAAACAATGGTCATCAATGAAATTGGAAAGGTGTTGTTGGAATTTTAAATCTATCAGCTATAAAAATGCTTCCTAAAACTTCCATTCTACTTCTTTTCCATCTTCGTGGTTCACCTCCAACCCCATTAAAATTATAACCCATTCCTTCATTTCTCTCTCTGCATGAAGCTCTGCATCCTACTGAATCTCCACATTTGAGAGTGTATAACCCATTTGTGAAGATCAATCCAACTCTCCTCATTCACTGGCCTATCCCTAAACCCCCCTCTTAATAGGAAATTCCAGATATTCCTTCACATACTATTAGCAGCCTCCCTATCAAAGGAAGCATTGCCGAAGTGGGGGTTTATCCTGGTGCTCAATTCTCCCTTACCTAGAAATTAGGTCATCCATGGACATCCCTTTGTCGAAAATCCTAGAAGGATTTAAGGTTGTCTTTTGTCCAACTATGGACCTCTCTTCCTTGTATGAGAGGAAACTGTGTCAATGTGGCCTACACCCAATGAATAAAGGAGCATGTTGGGGTACTCCATGCCCTTAAATTGTTATATTGTCACCCTTGGCCAGCAATAAGTTTTGACTAGGGATAGGATGGGGGCTTGGAGTTGGGATTGAATGAGACATTTCAAATCCCCCCATTGGAATCCTACTTCATACTCTTGTCAACATTTTCTATGCACATCAAGATGATAATTGCATGTATTGTTTGTTCTGGGAATGCAATTGAAGAATGAATTGATTCACTAAAATAATGTAGTTATAAAAATACCCTCTTCATCAAGTAAGTGTAGTAGGTCCTTACTTCAAAGCACTAAGGACGAAATGTGAGATACAACCAACCATAGTTTATTGCGTGTAATTACAATTTTTTTCGAAGAATTACGGTCAACATGGGGACTCTCGAGCTCTTTGTTCACCACGAGTCCATGACTAATAATCAAGTGATGCAATGAGTGTGATCTTTAATGGAAGGTAGGTCATCAACTGGGGAAGGAGATTTGGAAATAATTGGGCTATCATATGTCAAAGTGGAACATTTTTCCTTAGCGTGTTTAGCATAAAACTTCAAATCTTCCTTCAATGACCATCACCAGTATGGCATTGCCGATAGTTGTTTTCATTTTGTTTCCAAACTTGGTGCTTAGTAGATACACAAATTTCTATCGACGCACTTTGTAGGGCAAAAAACTTGGGGAAAACATCTTCCTCGACATGGCTCATTGCACTTTGGCCACTCCAGTGCCTGATTTACTGCACCATATTTGCATCTGAGGAGCTTTATTAATACACCATGCACATGAGATTTGAGGGGAATAATTTATTGGATGGTGGGAATATTTTAAATAAGTTATATATGATATCTCAACTTAAACAAACATTAACTTCATCTTCATGTTTGATTTGATTCATTTGGATAATGATCCTTATGTCCACAATATTATGAAATAGGATAGAAAATACTTTGACGACATCGATGGAACCTAGGTTTGAGTCCCTCTATGGACATCGTAAATTTCATTATTCAAATTATCAACACCAGAACATAGCATTTATTAAAAAATCATCAATATACACATTCATAATCCATTTGAATTATTTTTAAAGTAATGCCTACCACTGGGAAGAGTTTACACCTCAGAGCCTTAAATTTTTCTCCTAGAAAGTTGCAATTTATATGGATGGAAAATCACTTGGAATTTATAAGATTGTTTATTGGAAATTATTGTCAACCTATCAACCATTTTCTTGGAAGTTGGGGAGCGTTGTTATTTTTCCTTTTCGTCTAAAATTCTAGCGAAATTGCAAGAGTGTTGACACTTCTGGTGAAACAAAAGTGATGTTAACTTTTTGATGGAGAAATAATGACAGAAATTCATCATTGACTAATATTAATTTCACCAATAAAATCTATTGACTCCTCTCCTTGCTACCGAGGTGTTTTTTATCATTATTAACAAACCTAAACAACTAGGTATAAATCCAAGTTAGCGCTATATCATTGGAAACCATAAGAACACTATTTTCATCTGAATATATATATATATATATATATTATATATATATATATATATATATATATATATATATATATATATATATATATATATATATATATATATATAATATATATATATATATATAGATATATATATATATATAATGTTGGGTAAAGACTTTGTGTAGGCATGTGAACTGGTCCTACTCATCTTTCTTCAATATCTAGCGATCTGAATCTGTACTACTTCCATCATTAAATGATGCCTTCATGTAATTGGAAACACAAATAGTTACATGATTTTCAAGCAATATAGGAGATTTCATTCTTCATTAAAATATCCAAATTTAGCTATTTTCAACCTCAGTTCCAATTTATCTTCGTTTTCTAGTAATTGATATATTATTAATATATGTATGATATTGGTTTAAAGTCCTTCTCCAATAAATTTGTTTAAGATTGATTTTCTTATAGAGAATTTATACTGAACCCTTCATTGAAACCTCTTATTTATGTAGGACATACAAATCACTGATATCTTACAGAAGTGGGTTGGCCCTTAGGCTGCAATATTCGAACCTTGAGCTCTGATACCATTTGCCACATACCCCCGTGACCTAATTTTACAATTACCTAGTAGGCTCCCATTCCTTAATTTAACTTCGATAAAGTTAGATTCAATAGCTGTCACAAGTATAATTATTCCATCATTACATGAACAAATATTATTCATGCAACTATACTCACACTCTTAAAAATTTGACCACATCAAAAGTAATAAACCATAAGATAACACAATGTAATTATGCTCCTAAATTTAAATATGCGACAACATAAAGAGTAAGGAGCCACATCCAAAACATTCAAAGCAATTGAATCCAACTAGATTAGGATGCATATTTTTCACATGTAGATTATTCCATTAGTCACATTTGTCATATAACTCCATGATCCAATATGGATAATTACCTACTATGCTCCCATCACTAAATCTACATTTGGATTCAATAATGGTCACATGCATAAGTATTCAATCATCCTCATAAAGATAACACATACACCTATACACATACGCAAAGAGATTCAACAACATAAAAGCAATGAGTAAACATACAGTACATCCCATGTAAGTGATTTAGACAAGAGAAATTGGAAAAAATGTCACTTGGCACATCGAGCATCGCCACCCAACCTACAACTGGCTTCTTCTAGTTTACCACTGAGCTGAGAGTTCTTGCCATGGATCAATTGCCCCCTATTGATATCTACAATGGGTATTTAATACCATCTTTCATGATATGGTTTCCATTAGTGGTGTCTCACTTCTATGGATTTTTTGTCTATTTTCCTAGGCTTTTCCCAAAAAAGCTCTCCTTTATCTCCCACAAGGCTTTTCCTATAAAAATCCCGCCTTTATCTCCCACAGGGATTTTATTTTTTTTCTTAACTTAACATCTTTCTCCAGCTAACTAGTTGAATGGATATTTATCTCCAAATCCACTAACCTTATCTAGATTCAAATCTAGAAGTCTTATTATCAAGGAATTATCCATTCGCATTCACCAATGGGATTTGGTAAAAATATCATCTCTTAGTGTCTCACTTTTTCAAGTGATTAAATTATTTTATTTAATAATAAAGTATTTACTTTCATTGTTACATATCAAACCTAGCTTTTCTTAGCTTAGGTCAATAGAGTGTTACATACGAAGGAGGGGTGTTACAATCAACCTCCTTCGAGCTTTCATCAAACTAAAGTTTCACATTTTGTTGCATTGGAAAAAAGAATCCTTGCACTAGTCCATTTAAAAAATTTTAAGCACTTCTCTGACATAGTTACCCTAAGAAAATAAAGTCTCGCCACCATCTCTCCATGCTTCAAGACCTAGACTATAATGTAACTCACTAATATCTTTCATCTCAAATACTTGTGACATTTGCACCTTAATTTCATCAACTAATCTGACTGAATTTCTTGTAATAATTGAATCATCAACATACAAATAAATCACCACTACATGCCCCACTGCATCAATTTGGTATAAATATTTGGATCACTTTTACTTCTTATAAAACATTGATTAAGAAAGAAGGAATCTATGTTCTCATAGCATGACCTATGTGTTTTTTTCAACCCATACAAATCTTTCCTTAATTTGCAAACTAAATGCTCCTACCCCTTTTCACAAACCCTTCTTGTTGTGTCAAATACATCTCCTCTTTTAAACCACCATTTAGAAAAACATATTTTACATCTAATTGGTGAAAATTCCAATGATACTTTGTAGCTAATGCAATTAACAATCTAATAGTATTTAATTTAGCTATAGGTGGAAATGTTTCTCCATAATCAATGGCCATATTTTATGAGTACCCTTTTGCCACCAATATAGCTTTATATTTATCTATACTATCATCTACTTTAAACTTTGGTTTGTATAACCATTTTCCTCCAATGGGCTCTTTATCTTTAGAAAGTTCAGCCAATTCCAAGTTTTGTTTTTAGTTATACATCCATATTCTTCCTCCATTTCTTTTCTCCACTATTCATGTTCATTAGCTTCATTAAAATTTATGGGATTTGTAACTTTCAAAACACTATTCATGAGCACATAGCCCTTATACCTTTTAGGTAGATGAATCTCCCAAGCAGACCTCCTTCGTACTTCACTGTCTTCAGCCCTGCTCTCTTAAGGCACTTCTCCACCTCAGGTTGGGTTCTGACTATTGGTGATGTCCAATTTACTCAATTATTCCTCAAGCTGTTGTTGTTCATTCTTTTCACTCCTCCTTCTGCACTATTGGCTTCAACTTTAGAAAGCATGTGCCAATTTTCATAAATGTTTTCCTTATTACCTTCATATGTCTGTTCATGGAAAATTACATCTCTACTTGAAAATAATTTGTGAGTAGGTGGATCAAAATTTTAATATTATTTAAATTATGAAAAATATCATTCAAAAATTCATTTAATAGCTTTAGCATCAATACTATTTCTCTTCTCGTTCGAGATATGTTCAAAGGTCTTACACCAAAACACCTTGAGATGATGAACTGTTGGTTTAAAACTAGACAAGGCTTCGAATGGAGTCAGATCAAGATACCTTACTGGACTTCTATTCTTTAAATAAATAATATTACTAATGGCTTCCACCCAAAAATCATTTGGCAGGTTCCTACCTTTAGTCATACTGTTGGCATTATGAGACAAGTGTTGTCCTTGATGGCAACTCATACAGGTGACAGATCTTAGTGCAACAGGCCAGTAGCAAAGATTGATGATCAACCTCTCAGAATGGAAGAAAATAAGAGGATCGCAGGTACACCATTCAAAAGGTGCGGACCCACAGGTACGGCGTTCAGAAAGTTGTGGTCATGTCCGCAAGTTGTCCGAACAGAAGGTGCGGACCCCAGTGCACACACTTCCATGCAGAGAAAAGCGCACACACGTGGGAATCCTATGGTGATTCATGGCATCTAGTCTGACATGTTTGATCCTATGGTTTTGGTCCGTGGTATTGCATCCAAAAGTATTGATCCCAAGTATTGGGTTCATGGTATTGTGTTATTATGGTTTTGGACTATGGTATTGTGAAAGGCTTGACTATTAAAAGGGGAAGGAGATCATTTGGAAGGACTTATGGGTTGAATATCTTAAGGTGATCTAGATCTAAAATTCTTGTGATCGGTTGGTGAGTGATAGCTAGATCTAAATCAAGGAGATTTCTATAAACTGTTGATAAGTCACAATCTCATTGGCGCATGATCAGATCTATTGATTGGACTGACTATGGCACATTGGAGGACTATTAATTTGGCCCTAATTAGAGGTCCATAGGCGATCCACGGCTCAGGTACGGAGGTACGCAGTGCAACAGAAAGCGCATGTGCAGAGGTACGCAACGCAGCAGAAGGCTCAGGTCCGGATACCTGTAGAGAAGCAAAAGGCGCAGGTGCGGATACCCGCAGAGCAGCAGAAGGTGGAGGTGTGGATACCCGCGGATGTCTAGCGGTGAAGTTGTGGACCCTGCTTGAAATATGCTTTAACTACCTTTGACTATTCTGCAGGGTTCTGAGTGCATAATTGATGTCTGGTTACTGATATTGAATTCTGATAACAACATGATTTTGGTTGAATGGATCAAGTTCTTAATGACTTATCTTTATGTGATCTGATGTACTAGATCTGGTTGATAACTCACATATCCGTGTATATGTCTTGGTGTTTAGGTGATTCAAAAGATTGATTGATTATGTGCTTCAATGATGTTAATGGGTCCAGTATGAAAATTGGATGAAACGTGGCCTTTCAGATTATGTGTTGTGCTTCAGGTGTATCCAGTATGAAAATTAATGAAACGTGGTACCCGAAGAATAGAATATTGTAGGCCGGCACCTACGTACTAGTATCTTAGCTAGTACAAGAGCTAAGGGGGTGGTAGCTCCCTTCTAGTAGCAGTTGAAACCTTTGGAGCATTGTAGCAGGTAGCAGCCTGCGTACTAGTAAATGGATCGGCTAGTACAAGAACTATGGGGGTTGTAGCTCTTTGCAGGTAGAAGCCTGCGTACTGGTATAAGACTGCACCAGTACATAAATAGTGTAAAAGGATTTTCTTATTAAGAAGAAGATTGAGATGACTTGCAGCAGGTGGTTTTCACCCACATTGGGTTTCCACCTTATATCATGGTGTTCATGTGTGTGACTTATGTGTGATGATCTGTTCTCTTTTACTGCACCTGTTTACTATTAATATGGTTGATAATGTTCTAATGCACTCATTAAAGATCAACTAACTGAATCATAAGAAGTTGTGGAAGTAGCATATATGTATCTGAATATGGAAATGAAATAGTTTTATTGATGTGATAATACTGATTCACCCCCCCCCTCTTAGTATTATTTCTAACAATTGGTATAAGAGCAGGTCCTTTTGTAGAAGCTTGATCGCTTGAAGGAGATCCTTGGAATAATGGGAAAGAAGCTTAAGAAGAAAGCACATAAGCAGAAGAAGACATCTCAGAAGAACTATGATAGTGTGAGAATCGATTGGGGATTAGGTGTAAGAAGCTCTTTAGATTCAGAGTCACATTCATAATCATTTCAGAATGAAGATGAACTATCAGGTATGAATTTGCTATTCTCTGATGTTCCAGCTATCTTCCCATTCAGAAAAGATGAAAGTGATAGTGAAACAACTGAATTTTCTCTTATGGGTGAACAAGAAAGATATCAAATAGAGGCAGAATTTAAAAGGCTTTCAGACAAAATCATAGATCAACAAGATCTATTGAACAAAAGGGAATGTGAATTCAAAGAAGAAGCTACCAAACTAAAAGCCCAACTAGAAGAAGGAAACAAGGTAAGGGAGTTATTCAAGGTCAAATATCAAAAGTTGCTAAAAGCCCAACTTGAGGAAGGAAACAAGGTAAGGAAGTTATTCAAGGACAAATATCAGAAGTTGCAGGATGAAGCAACATCTCTAAGAGATGAAGTCAATGAAAGAAGCACTACCATTAAGAAACTTAGAGATAGATCTAGTTACTATGAAAGTCTTGAAGCCACGATCCGCTCGCTAAAAGAAGATCTTGAAGAATCAAAGAAGCAGAATAAAGATCTACTCCAAGCTATTGAAAAACAAGAAAATGAAGGCATCAATTTAAAATCTTAGCTGGAATGTGTCTTCAGAACTCATCAAATGCAGTAGGATGTGAATGAAGAACAAGAAAATGAGATACTCAAACTAAGGCAACAAATGGAAGAAGGAAGAAAGCCTGAAGAAATCTGGAAGAAGCAATGTCTGGAAAAGGAGGAACAACATCAGGTTGAGGTAAATATCTTGAAAGGTAAATTAGAAGATAAGGATAAGCTTTCACATTTTCAAGATAGTACTAAGGTCTTGGATGATATTCTTAGTAGTCAAAGATCTCTTGCTATCAAAACTGGTCTTGGTTTTCATGAATCTGTTGGAGGTGAATCTAGTTCACAAAGTAAGACAAAGAACTCTAATGCAAAATATGAAATGCTCAACAAGGAGATGAAAGGTCAATCTCATCATCAACCAAGGAAAGAAATTCCTCAAAGAAAATATTTTACTCCTCCTATGAATAATGTTGAATGTTATGTATGTCATAATCTTTGGCATGTTGTAGCCAGATGTAGAAGAAGAAGGTTTCAAGACCATCATGAAGAAAGATCATCTCATTCAGAGATTTCAGCAGGTACTCACGGGGAGTATTGACAGAGGAATTCATATCAAGGAAAGAGCATATCTTGGTCCGCCCTTTTCCCTTGATGTCAAAGGGGGAGAGTGAGTTGGTATTGTTGCCATCAAGTCCAAAGGGGGAGATTGTTGGCATTATGATGCATGTGTTGTACTTGATGGCAACCCACTCATAGAAGAACATCTCACCTATATGTAATCAGATGAATCTATAAGAAGAGATATCAGATGTGATAGAATACATGACAGTGCAAAGGAATCAAATGATAATCTTTAGTATGACAAGTTAGCCTTGCCATCAAGTCCAAAGGGGGAGATTGTTGGCATTATGAGACAAGTGTTGTCCTTGATGGCAACTCATACAGGTGACAGATCTTAGTGCAACAGGCCAGTAGCAAAGATTGACGATTAGCCTCTCAGAATGGAAGAAAATAAGAGGATCGCAGGTACACCATTCAGAAGGTACGGACCCGCAGGTACACCGTTCAGAAAGTTGCGGTCATGTCTGCAAGTTGTCCGAACAGAAGTGCGGACCCCAGTGCACGCACTTCCATGCAGAGAAAAGTGCACGCATGTGGGAATCCTATGGTGATTCATGGTATCTAGTCCGACATGTTTGATCCTATGGTTTTTGTCCATGGTATTGCATCCAAAAGTATTGATCCCAAGTATTGGGTTCATGGTATTGTGTTATTATGGTTTTGGACTATGGTATTGTGAAAGGCTTGACTATAAAAAGGGGAAGGAGATCATTTGGAAGGACTTATGGGTTGAATATCTTAAGGTGATCTAGATCTAAAATTCTTGTGATTGGTTGGTGAGTGATAGCTAGATCTAAATCAAGGAGATTTCTGTAAACTTTTGATAAGTTGCGATCTCATTGGCGCATGATCAGATCTATTGATTGGACTGACTGTGGCACATTGGAGGACTGTTAATTTGGCCCTAATCAGAGGTCCGCAGGAGATCCACTGCTCAGGTGCGGAGGTACGCAGTGCAGCATAAGGCGCAGGTGCGGAGGTACGCAGCACAACAGAAGGCGCAGGTGCAGATACCCGCAGAGCAGCAGAAGGCGGAGGTGCGGATACCCGCAGATGTCTAGCGGTGAAGTTGCGACCTTGTTTGAAATATGCTTTAACTACCTTTGACTATTCTGCAAGGTTCTGGGTGCATAATTGATGTCTGGTTACTGATATTGAGTTCTGATAACAACATGATTTTGGTTGAATGGATCAAGTTCTTAATGACTTATCTTTATGTGATCTGATGTACTAGATCTGGTTGATAACTCACATATCCTTATATGTGTCTTGGTGTTTGGGTGATTCAAAAGATTGATTGATTATGTGCTTCAATGATGTTAATGGGTCCAATATGAAAACTGGATGAAACATGACCTTTCAGATTATGTGTTGTGCTTTAGGTGTATCTAGTATGAAAATTAATGAAACGTGGTACTCGAAGAAGAGAAGATTGTAGCCCGGCACCTACGTACTAGTATCTTAGCTAGTACAAGAGCTAAGGGGGTGGTAGTTCCCTTCTAGTAGCAGTTGAAATCTTTGGAGCATTGTAGTAGGTAGCAGCCTGCGTACTAGTAAATGGATCGGCTAGTACAAGAACTATGGGGGTTGTAGCTCTCTGCAGGTAGAAGCCCGCATACTGGTATAAGACTGCACCAGTACAAAAATAGTGTAAAAGAGTTTTCTTATTAAGAAGAAGATTGAGATGACTTGTAGCAGGTGGTTTTCACCCACATTGGGTTTCCACCTTATATCATGGTGTTCATGTGTGTGACTTATGTGTGATGATCTGTGCTATTTTACTGCACCTGTTTACTGTTAATATGGTTGATAATGTTCTAATGCACTCATTAAAGATCAACTAACTGAATCATAATAAGTTGTGGAAGTAGAATATATGAATCTGAATATGGAAATGAAATAGTTTTATTGATGTGATAATACTGATTCACCCCCCCCTCTTAGTATTATTTCCAACACATACTCCATGCACACTCCACCAATGTCCTATTTTTCCTTTCTGGAACACAATTATGTTCTAGAGTGTAGGGTACTATAAATTTCTACATTATTCTATGATCCTTGCAGTACTTGATGAAGTTCCCCAATATATACTCTCCCCTTCGATCTGAATGGAGGATCTTTATGAACTTCCTTGTTTGATTCTCTACCATGTTTTTGATTTCTTTGAAATACTCGAAAACATCACTCTTTTTCCTTAGGAAGTACACCCAAGTGTACCTTTTGCAATCATCAATAAGCAACATAAAATAATAAGCACCTCCTAGGGATCTAGCTTTCGTTGGTCCACAAACATTAGAATGCACAAGTTATAATATACCTATTCTTATCCTATCAGAATTAGAGGGGAATTCATCTCTGTGAATATTTCCTAATGCATAGCCTTCATAAGCATCATATTCATTCTTTAACTTAAGGATTCCTGCAACCATTATTTTTTCTTGCAAAAATAACAAATTATGATAATTGATGTGACCATACCTCTGGTGCCAAAGATTTTTTTTTGAAAAAACTGTAGAAGTTAGTGCTTGATGACTCTTGCCGGTGACATCAAGTTTGTATAGTCCTCCAACTGTTACTCCTAAAGAAACAGTTCTACAGTGATCCAACAAATCTTTCACTACGCAGTGTGTTTTGAAGAATTCAACCTTCAAGTTCTGATATGTAATTGGGGACACATAAATCAAATTCTTCTTAATCCATGGCACATACATAACCTTATGAATGCACCTGATACTACCATTTGGTAAGGTCACTCGAATATCTCCATATCCCATGATATTTTGTGCATGATGATCACCAAGATAGATGTTTCCACTATTGCTTATTTCCTTGAAGTTCTCATATCATTTCTTATTGCATGTCATGTCAATTGAAGCTCCAGATTCCACAAACCAAGAATTAGCATCATTTGTTTCAATAGACAATGCAACATTAGACATAAACAACTTAATATTTTTAATATTAGAGTTTAGGCCTTCTCTTACAAAATGTCCTGAATGTCTTATGTGATTATTATGCCTAGCTTCATCACTTTTCTTCTTCTAATAGTCTCTAGAAATATGCCCACTTTTACCACAATAAAAAAATTTCATTCAAGAGTCATTTTTGATAGATGACATACCTTGATTTGATTTTAGAAATGGCCTTTGCTATGATGAACTTCCACCTTAATTTGCTCCTCCTTGTTTCCCTTTGAATAATTTCTTCTCCACCACAAATGCCAAGTCTCGATTTTGAGGCTTCAAATTCTTACGCCTCTCTTCTTCCTGCAGAAATACACCTTATTGCAAGACCTGCAAAAAACATCTGATAGTCCTCTGAAATTCCATTTAAGGTGATTGTCACAAGACCTATAATAGGTATTGACTTTCCTATGTCTCCCAATTAATATTTCAAATATTTAATTTTGTAGATAAAGGCACAAACAAATTCATTCTCTTCCATTTTAATATACAAGAGTTTCCTCTTCATAAATAGGACTCGATTTGTATTTTTAGTTTCACACAACTCCTTCAATGTGTTACAAGTTGCATTAGAGGTCTCACAATCACAAATATAAGGAATTATATTATCTTTCATGGAAATTCTTAATAATAGATTTTCTTTGTTCTCTGACCTCTCCCAGTCTTGAATCGATGCAATTGTCGAGCCTACAACAGGTTTTCCTTCTTCTCCCTTTGTAATGGTCCGAGCATCATAACATTCCAACATTGTTTGCAACTTGAATTTCCAATTGACATAATCACTGCACTCCAATTTATTAGCCTCATTCAGGTATGTTTCTACAAGTGGATTTTCCATCTTGATAGTCAACCCAATCTGCAATGGTACCCTACTTCACACTAGACAAACACCACCGATTGCTCCAAGTATATAAAACAAATCCAGAGACTCGTTGAATATTATGCTTCCTTTAATAGGTCGAATACACTTATTTTAATAGCCTTAAAAAAAATTATATACACATCGCATATGCAAGTAAAAAAAATATTTATAGCCTTCAAAACCATAGGTCATTTTAGAACTTTACAGTGGTGTTCGCACCTTACAAAGGGAGAAGATAAAATATTCACGGTGGGAACTCTTTTCTTAAATAAATTGCACACTGATCAGGGTCAATGCTTCTAATCTTGAAGCATGTTTTTCAAATATGTTGAGGAGCGCTGAAAAGAAAGGTTTTATAATTTCATAAGTTTAGCTCTCTTCATCGCATCTTTCGCTATGTAGGTGCTTGATTTGATCCCACATAGAATTTTCTAACCGTTGATATGCCTCAATCTTTCCACTCAGCCTTGATCGAATCCTTCTGGAACTTTTCCATGCTCAGTAAACACATAATGAATCAAAGGTCTTCGTGGTTGTTGCAAATTGAGATATTGAAAAATCACTTTGTTTTTGAAATCCTCAACACACAGGCCCACTCCTCTGCCAATTTATTCAATGAGTTGAACAAATCGAACAATAATATTGACACACCTCCAAACTGGCTGTTGCACCTCACTATCCAGTGTGTACATCCAAACTAACTCAGTTCGTGAGAATGGATTGGTTTATTTGAGGGTGCAGTCCCGTAAATTCACCAAATTCACCTCAACCCTCCACAACATGACCTCATGAAAGAAATAGTTCTATCATGTAGGGAAGTCTATCAAAGTGACACGGAAAATATGAGGTAGAGTGTGGGCCATGTAGTCAACAAACTTTACAGTCAAATATTTACCCAATCAAGCACAGGCATCATTAAAAGTGTGAGCATTTCATCTCATATAATCACTCGGCTCTCCTCCAGAATCCACAATAGCAAAGTATACACTAACTAGCCCCTATGTGGTTTGATGCTCCAACCTTAGAGAATATCTATGATCCAAACACTCTTTCACATATTGTACAATGCCACTCTTTCAAAGATCAGGCAACAAATCACACCCATACTATCACATCCAATTCACCCACAAATAATTTCTTCTCAAAATATGGTTACACCAGCCAAACATCAACACAACTCCACGCAACATCCAATCCTACAACAACCTTGTAGATCACACTCAATATCTTCACTTGCTCCAGTGTCAAAACCCATAACCTCTCTCACCACCTCTGCTCTGATAGCAACTCAAAGAAAAACAAAATTGAAATTGTGAATGAAACCTACAGCACTCAAGTGAGGATCACTTAAGGCTGCATCATCACTAATTTTATTAATTAAAACAATCACACATACACAAATATAAATGGTTACATTATGTGTGGGATATCACAACAATATCCTAGAAAATAGAATCTAAATCTAATCTTAGAACATAATCGAAACAACAAAACAACCTTTCTCCATTCTTTCTAACTTTTTGGAGATAAATCTCAAAATTTTGTGTATGCTACTATGAATATTATAGAATATTCTATGGAGGTTAAATATTAAACATCCACCTAATAATTATTTATAATTGAATTAACATTCTAGAAACTAGAACTAGAGTGCGCAACAAAGAAAAAACCATCGCAATTGATTTATTTTCCTTAATTTGTGAGTTCTTTGATGATTTCACCCTTCTTCCAACACTAACCCTAATTCTACATTATCCTCATTGAATATGATTATTCCACCAAAATCACATTTTTATATCATTTAAAGTGGTTGTCATGTGACCTTAAGATATTTGCACATAGCCTAACTTTGAAAATAGAAATATATGAGATAGGGATATAAATTTTGGATATTATGTACATTATCTGCTATTATACCTATTCAACAAATAGGTATATCCTTTTGACTTATTTTCATGTGAGTTAATTATCCAAAGTTATTTTTAAAACATCATATTTAAAATTATTTAAACCTTTTACAATGACAAAAAAAAGTGTTTTATTGCAACCTTCATTGTTCCCTTTCTATAATTCTCTTTAAAAAATTACGTTAATCTCTCCACGATAGATGATTATGATTAATATTAATATTCATGAGAGCATTAACTCTTAAAATTCTATAAAATATTTTATCTTTCAAAGGAAATTTCTTTGGCCATATTGATTTATGCTCTGCATGCACCTCCTTACATTAAGGGAGTTTTCCACTTGCTTTTAATTGCCTTGAATTAAAGTAATTTCTCTAAAATTACTATGTTCTTAAGATTTCCATGGTTTCCTTTTCCCATATAGAATTTAGAATCAGAGAGGCAAGAAAATTAAGGTAAATTTGGGACACTTTGTTGTGTGTGATGGATTATTCCTGCTATTAGTGATTTGTTTTTTTGTTGGATTATTATTAATACTTGATATTGGTTCATGTTGACATGATTGATCTTTTCTTATTGTTTTATAATCACATATATAACTAAGTAAACATTAGTTAAAACTCAATAGCTTATGTAGATCTTTCAGTATATCTTTCAGACATTTAGAAAGAAGTAAAAATAAGATGGCTGAAGTTGAAACATAGAGGATATATTTAATGTGTGTGTGGGTGGAAAAGGCTTACAAAAATTAGGTGTTCCTATTTTTAGACTCATCCATTGAAATACTATCTTCATCTACTCATTCTTTAGTAGATTTATTTAGTGTTCTCAACACTCCTTTGCAACCCATCTTTTGGTAACCTTAGTTCTAAATTTGTTCGTTTTGAGTTTGGTCATTCCTTTCAAGACCAGTCTCCTCTATTATTGTTAGCAACTCACTTCTATTTAGTGGAAGGCCATGGCCACTTTCCCATAGGCTCATTGTAGATTAATTTAAACTAAACTAAAAAAAAAACTCATAAAAAAATAATAACAATACCAATATTAAAAATACATCTCCTAGAGATTTTAATGCTTATGAAAATCAAAATTAATTGGAGTAAATCAAACCTCGAGCTTGAACCCAGAAAACTCAGGTAATGGTTTTGAAATCCACTATTTCTTCAATATTTCTCCAAATAGGTAGTTATATGGCAATATTTTATATCTATTTCATTTTAATGGATAACATTTTAAACTAGTTGAATCATGAAAGACAAAACAAGTCACAAAAAAACATGCTTTAACACTTATGGAAGATGAGTTTAATGAAAGGTGTTAGAATCCACAATTTGAATTTTAGTTCTAGCATAGAGTAGTTTTACATCAAAATTTACAAAAAAATTCTGAATTTCGTCAAAATGTTTAAAATTTAAATTAGACTTCGTATATATGAAGCTGTATCAATTTGATTTTGACACAGATTCATAATGGAAAATGGTAGAACATGATTAATCCACAATATTAGACCAAAAAAAGGGCAAGGCCTTCATGGAGGACTTTGCAACCTATTGAACAGAACATTTGTAATCAATGAAGAACTAGATTTTCTATAAATAATAATTTATTGTCACTAACATTAATTAAACAAAATACAACTTTTTCACCTTACTAGAAAACATAAAACAGGAGAATATTTCCAACAATATCATGACACTGAGGGACCCTCAGTATTGCAACAACAATGTTGCAACTCCCCAGGAAAAAATGTCATCCTCGGCTTTGCAACCCTAGTTGTCAGGCGGCCATGAGTCAGGCGGTGTGAGAACCAAAATCTATGGCAAGCAATAGGCATTGAAACCAAGAACCAACAGTAATGACAGAGGAGGAAAGGAGGGGAGAGATCCCCTCGTATTGAGATGCAGCAGCAAGGGAATGCCATAACAACAACAACCAGATGGAAGAAACAAGAAAATTGGGACCTGTCCTTGGAGCACGATGGTAGGAAGGCAGTAAAGGTAAGTGTTTACCATGTGCGGCGAAGAAACCAAGATTCATAATCCCAATGAACAAACTGGAGCGATACAGAAGCTACATGAAAGATCATGCGCTAATCTGCAAATTCATCAAAGTTTGGCCAATGGAAAAGGACCTCACCAGATGGATCCAACAAAAATGGCAACCTCGAGGCCACATCGAGTTAAAGCGGGGAGCAAGAGGCTTCTTCATGGCAATCTTCTCGAACTTGCAAGATAAAGAAAAATTGTTTGAAAATGGTCCATACATCCATTATAATGGGGACTATTTATGAAATACTGGGAGGAATGTTATAACCCAGATAAGGAAAAATTCTTAGCAGCCCCAGTATGGGTAAGGTTATTTGGAATACCAATTGATTTTTGGGATATAGAAATCCTAGAGGGTATAGGAAATACAATAGGAAGCTTTGTTAAAGTAGTTGAAACTATAAAAATGGGAATATACACCTCATATGCTAGAATTTGTGTCCACATGGATATAGCTGACCCTATTCTAGATACAATCGAGTTAGGGTATCATGAGGAAGTATGGCAATAAACCCTTGACTATGAGCATATTCCATTTAGATGCAGAAGATGTGATCTAGGTCCGGGTGTGACGAAGGACCCTTACAAGACCTTTTACTTTCGTGATGTGTTAAATTTCATTTTAAAAAGAACATTAATGAATACATCTGCATGTTGTAAAGAAGAGGAACATATCAATCATCAGCACATGAAAACATAAGCGTTGATAATGGAGTTTGTCTAGGAGGGACTACATCTCCGGGCCCCGGTGTCAAGATGGTGTAGGCCATTGCATTAAGTGCTGTCAATAGAGGTGATGTACACAAGAGATGATGTCACGATCATACAAGGAAAACACCCTCACATAGGAGTGGCTCTAAGAGATTTTCCACTATAGGAACTCTCAAGTAGAAGACTCCTATCAGTATGACACAAAAACATGCATTATGAACATCCTGCCAACATGGCATAAAAGGGATCTCAATGCAAAAACATGCATGACAACAACAAGAGTTTCCCAGCAACATACAACAAGGGATCTCAAAGCGTAACATGACAAATCATGACAACAATTACATCACATGGAAGATTCTACATCAAATCTAGAAAGGAATCATGACAATATGTAATAAACAAGATCTTGCATCAACATAAATCAAGGATCCGTGTAGCACGATGCATAAAGAAGAAGTGCATGAACAGATCATATACCTCACAACTAGGGACCATCTGAAGAAGTGAATGTCAAATTGCTGAAGTTGTTCAG
>APFE030554714.1:0-14981 GCA_000404065.3 Pinus taeda | reverse complement strand
GGGACCTCCAAAAATTGAATTTCATTTGATTTGCGTAATTTTTATTATTTTCCACATGGAGAGAAATTATTTGTCTAAAATTATTTTTTGACTCAAAATTAATTTATTTTTTGGCTTAGGATTTTAATTTAATTTGACCAAAAAAAATTATTAATTGACACTAGAGGGGATTAATAATTTTTTCCACCCTCAAATATTTTTAGCCGTGGTTTTTGATTGCGAGGGACCATGCACTAAAATATTCTTACATCAAATAATTACAAATTCAACCCTTAGAAGGGGAAATACACATTTAGACTCAAACCCTCAATAACTTTTCCATTTTTGCGAGACAACATGATCTAGTATAAACGAATTGTGGTTGTAATAAAATAATTTATCAAAATGTGCTAAAATTATTCCCAAACACACTTTTGCAATAAAACTCAATATAACACTAGGACTCACCTAAGACCTTGTCAATCAATTCCACCCTAGCTTTGCAGTTTAAATTGGAAGAAAAGATCTGTCGATTATTCTAGTCCTAAGACCTTGTCAACGAATTCCACCCTAGCTTTGGGGTTTAAGCTGGAAGAAAAGATCTGTCGATTATTCGTGTTTAGAAACACACATAAATCAGTGAGATTAAAAAACTTCCTAGGATGAAATCTGTTGCCAAAATCAGAGGCTTACCTACGTGTTGTTACATTACTAAATGGTCATATTAGCATCATTTACAATAAAACTTGTAGAAATTGGGTTTACAATAACATAATTGTGCTTGCTCATAACATTGATCTTCGAAAAATTTCTTCACTTCTTTGTACCTTTCTTTCTTGCACTGTTGACAAAGTTTGGTCAACACACCCAAAGAGGACTTCTCCTGCATGCAAGATACCATCCTATGCAAAAGACCTTCTGAAGCTACAAAATCAACATTGACTAGTGTCAAAGGGATGTTTTCAAGAACACACTGTTCATCAAGAAATGTTTTCTTGTTGGCCAAGGATTATGTTGATTAAACTATTGTTGTTGATGTTTGTATGCTTTGATTGGTAGGTGCACTATATGGATGTAAAAACAATATACCTGAGATGGGGATAAATTTGTGGAAAACCTTGGAAGGTTTTGTGGTGGAGGAGAAAGAACAATATAGATTGAAAAAGTTGCCCAAAAAATAATCTAAGCAAATTAATTTTGTAATGTTGGAGATTGAGTTTCAACATTAACTATAAGAGTTGAACACGTCTTAATGATTGCCTTGTAAGTCAACTACTTGTTACTTGCTAGCAAAGATTTTGAGTTGATTGGTAGGTTGTGGCATTATTTATTGTCTTTGCTTCAAATTAAGAATCTGGGTGAAGTGCATTATGTCGCAGGGGTATATAGGTATGCAAAGAGCGGAAGAATAAGAAAGCATTACTAAATAAAGATAAATGTTTTAGGAATATTGTGAAGGACTAGGATTAAGGATTGTGAGCCTTTTGCTACAACCATACATGAGCTGTAAATTGTTGAGGGATGTGAAGTGAGAAGTATAAGATGAGATTGATTGGATGAGGTTAGGAATTTCATTTCACGATTCAATCGAAACGTTGATATATGTTTTAGTTTGCAAAAGGATAGAAATTTCCTATTCAGTTGGTGTTGTTAGTTAGTTTATGGCTAAATTTTGGTTTGGATTGCGGTGAAACAAATCTTCAAGTACTTATAGGTAAAAAAACTAAGTTAGTCTGTTTATGGTGGTTGTGTTAAGGACAATATGACAAAATGGCTAGTTAATTAACTTAGTTTTTATTGCATTAGTGCTTAGTTGGGGTGATTATGCTTGATAGTTCCATTGTAGCTTTTCAAATTTGCAAATTCTTTGTATCTTGGTAGACCCCATTGGAGTTAAGCTTTTATTTCTTGTTTAGTTTTTACTCAATTGGGATTGGATTTATCATTTAGATGTAGGTTTCTGAAGGGGTATATCGCCTGAAGTTGTTGACTAGCTCTGGTTTGACCTTCACACTTTGACCCTTGTCAGATAGGCTAATTTTAAAATAGAGATTATCTAGAATTGGCTGTTTAATTTAATCCAAGGCTACCTTGGCTGTTTTTCCATTCAAAAACTTATTTTTGAGCTCTTTCTAGTCAATCCAATCCATTCTCATTTGGAGAAACCCATAGATTGTTTTCATCGTCAACTTTCATGTATTTCTATTGTGGCACTTCCCCTCATTCCAAGGATGGTGCAGTCTAAAATGGACCACATAGACTATTGTATGCTAACTTGGCAGAGACATTGAATGAGGCCCACATATGCTGAGGCAGCCAGCTTGGCGACTTGATCGTGAGACCTCTTGCTCAACATTCATAGCTCTCAACAACTCAAGCTAGCCTATAGGGATTGGTGTAAGAATCACTTGCTAAGACACGGTTTATATTTTTGGAATATTATCATATTTTTCTTTTTGACTAGCTTAATAACATCATTATCTACGACCTTTACCTTATGAACTATCTTCACTATTTTATTTGGTATGATTTGTTTCACAACTGTGTAATTCCATTGATTTGTAGATGTTTCTTGCTTGTCAATCCTATCTTTTTTGTAGACATCGAATAACCATATAGATATTGATTTATATTGTTATATGTTTTTAAATTTTCATGTATTTTGGTGTTTTGAAGGGCAGTCGTGGAAACATCGAGTGGACTTTAACTACCTTTCGTCGTGAAACAATTTTGCTAGATAGTGTAGCTTATTTGATTTGTAGACATGTCTTGCTTGTCAATCCAATCACGTTTGAAGAAACTATATAGGTATTGACTATTTTTTAATGTTTTCATGTATTTTTGTTTTCAAGGCAAGCTTGGAAATGTTGTGTGCGTTGCACAGTTTTTGTCAAAGTTCCAAGGAAGTGGAAATACCAATTTTTTCAACATGATCGGGTCATCTATCAACAGTTTATGTGTCATTATAAACCCATTTTGCAAGTTATGTAATGCAAATGATGTTATTAAGACGTGGATGTATATAAAAATCTAGGTAAGCCTATTATTTTGGCGAGAGTTTCATCTTAGGAGGTTTTTCGTCTCATTGATTCATTTGTGTTTCTAAACACGGATGATTGGAAAATTTATTCCCTTCGACCTCACCTCAAAGCTAAGGTGGAATTTTTTTAAGTCTTAAGTAAGTCCTAACATTTTAGTCGAGTCTTAAGTAAAAGAGATTTGAGAATAATTTAAGCTAATTGGCTAAATTATTTTATTACAAATCACTTGGTCTACTAGATTAGAGTGTGTGGCAAATTGGATGGGTAGTTTGAGGGTCTAAACCGAACGGGTATTCCCCCTTTGAAGGTTGAATTGTAATTTTTTTTTTTATGTAAAAAATATTTTAAGCATGGTCCCTCATACTTAAACACCATGGTTAAAATTTCGGAGGGAAAAATGTGATTGCAATCAATCACGTTTTTCCTGTATTTCTCATTTTTAGTGTAGTAGGGTCTATCGAAAGTATGCAACATGGGTACTCCTTGGATGAGGAATTAAACTTTGCATTCAATGAGTACTTCTGCTTGACATTTGAGTAAAACTTAGGGAGATAAATTGAAAATAAAAGTTGAAATTTTATTATTTTATTGTTTTTTAATCTTTTTACTTTTTTACCCTAAAAATGGTGAATCATCCCCCATGGTTGACATCATCATCTTGAATCTTATTGGTTCTTATAAAGTTTATTTTGGTTGTACATTTTTCTTAGGAGGCCCATTTTAGACCTCATAAGTTCTGTAATGGTTTGTATATGCGAATCTTTCGAAGCTTTTGATAGCATGCTAGTTACCAATCAGTTCGATTGGGAGAGATTGGTCATCCTTGATCTGTTGGATCAAGGAGTGTTGAGGCTTTGCGAGTAAAGCATTGTCTAGGAGGACATCTGGCCAACACTTTGTGTTGATGTCTAGGTCTCGAAGTTGGAAAGGTGGTGTTGATTATAAAGGTCTGTTTTTGAATACACACTTGGATCCTTGGGTTGGTGGTTAGTAAGTAAGCCTGATGGTACCCAAAGAGGCTAAAAGCTTGAGTCCACCTTATTCCCACTTGGATAGATTGCCCTGGTCAGGAATCTAGTCCATGGCATTGTGGTGCCTAAATTGTTGAGAGACCAATGGATAGATTGCCCCGTTCAGGAATCTAGTCCATGGCATTGCAGTGCCTAAAGTTCTTCATGGTTCATATAGTTGAGAAATTCCTTGTACTTGTATATGATGAATACCTCCCTAGTTAAGAGGGAGTGTTGGAAGATGTAACTAGGTTCAGTCTTCATTAAATGTATTTGAGTCATCTTGTAATGTATTTGTCAAAAGAATAAAGAAAATATTTTTTATTATTATTATTGTGACTTATTAAAGCATGGGTTTCATGCTTGGGTCACCATGTTTTAGGTCAAAGTCCCTATTGAGGACTTCTAGGATTTATTCTGAGTCAATAGAGTCATTGTACTTTTAAAGAGACCCTTCTTGGGCTTTTGAATCATGTAAAAAGGTTTAGTATTGAGTCAAATATAATTTAAGTGTCCTCCACATCAAGTCGGCCTAGAAGAGATCAAGTCAGCCTAAGGACATCAATTCAACCTCCCTTGAAGCCTATAAATAGAAGCAAGCCGAATTCCTTTGTATTATCTCATCTCAAGCAAGTTTGATATTTGTAAGGAATTCAAAGAAGTGCAAAGTGGGTCTAAGGAAGCCAAAGGAAGTGCGAGTTGGGTGGAGTCTAAGGAGAAGAAAAATGAAATTTTAGTGTTTCTCTCTCTTTGTTTCGTGCCCTAGTTTGGGAGATCGAAGTCTTCCAAGTTTCGTTGATGCCAGAAGTTGCTACATAGTTGAAGTTGCTAGAAGAGAGGTTGTAGATCTAGGAGGCTGAATTGGTGTGGAGGGAAGGTTTGGTCTTTGTCTAGGGTGAAGAGTCTCAAAGAATACTATTGAAAGGAAGATAATTTTGACTGGGTTTTTCTCTCGAGGGGGTTTTGCCCTCGCATAGTGCCTATATCTGGTGTCCTATGTTTCATGTGCTTTTGCTTTGGTAATTGCTTGCTGAAGTAGAAGAAAGAAGATATAAAACTTAATAAGAAGTCAAGAACATCACAAGTAATTATCAACTATAAGAAAATCTTTCTGCCTTTCTGATTTTCTAACAAGAATCTGGGGTTTACATCAAACCCTAGTAGATGTTGGTCATGATGTTGATTAAGTTGTGATTGGTTCTGTTTGTTGAAGCTCATGAATGAAATCTATGCGAGGAGTCTAACATATGATTTTTGAAAGTTGTTAGATTCATTGATTTGATTTGTTTCTAGGGTTTTCTATGTAAGGGAACTTGTCGTTGAAAGAAAATTCAAACCCTAGATATAATGAGTTTGATTGATGAGCTATGAATGTGATTTAGTGTTTGTAACTAAACCTAGGTAAGAAGTTGAAGTATTGAAGTATAGTCTCATGCTGATTATGTTTGTAAAGTCTAAATGCTTCCATTGTTATAAGTTTTTGATATAGCTAACTTCATGCTCCTATAATTTTAGTTGTACTTGCTATCTAAATTGTGCAAGTACATCATCTTCAAGTTGGTGAAGATGATCACAAGTAAAATTGATGTGATAAACATGATATATGAATGACTTTGATAAGAAGGATGGAAGCCATGAAAAATTCTTCGATGTCGTAAAGAAGTAGAATTCCCTAAGTTAAGAGGGATTCTGGATAGAAGAAATATCCCTAAGTTAAGAGCGAGCCTAGATAAAGAAAACCTCCCTAGTTGAGAGGGACATAATAGTTTTGATTGGAGAATGAAGGATATGCTGTTGTATGTGAAGTAGGAAAGGAAAGTGTATGATTAAGGAATCTTTTGTCAATGATTCGGTTAATAGTCCTACTGCGTTGAGAAGTCACATTTGTTGTTTGAAAGACCCTAAAGGTTTGTATTTTTGATTATGTACATGTGAAAGTATTTTATTGATTGGAGTTGTATTTGTACAGGTAAATCTCTCAAAGATTTTTTGTTGGTTACTAGTTAGTTTGATTGGGAGAGATTTATGGTCCTTGATCTGCTAGATCAAGGGGTGCTGAGGCTTTGTGAGTGAAGGATTGCCTGGGAGGACATTTAGCTGACACTGTGTGTTGATGTCCGGGTCCCGAAGTTGGAGGGGTGGCGTTGGTCATTGAGCTTTGACACGCACCTGGATCCTTGGGTTGATGGTTAGCAAGTAAGCATGATGGTACCTAGAGAGGCTAAAAGCTTGAGTCCATCTTAGTCCCACCCAAATGGATTCCCTGGTCAGGAATCTAGTCTATGGCATTGTGGTGCCTAACTTGTCGAGAGACCAATGGATAGATTTCCTTGGTCAGGAATCTAGTCCATGGCATTGTGGTGCTTAAACTTCTTCATAGATGATGTGGTTTGAGATCTTCCATGTACCTATTTGATTATATGTAAATATGAATACTTCCTTAGTTAAGAGGGAGTGTTGGAAAATGTAGCTAGGTTCGGTATTCATTATTGTACTTGAGTCAAATGTAATATATTTGTCAAAAGAAAAGAAAAAAGAATTATTACTATTTTATTTTGACTTATTAAAGCATGGGTTTCATGCTTGGATCATTTGTCTTAGGTTAAGCCTCCATTGTAGGCTTTAGGTTATTTGTCAAAGTCAAATTTGTGAAGACTCCATCCATCAAAGTCTCCCTGTTGTTGAAAGGATCCTCTACAAGTTGAATTTTGTAAGGAGAGCTCATGTCGGCCTATATGAAGACACAATTATTCGAAATGTCATTGCAACTCATTTGTATGGTCAAACCACTATATATACAAGCACTAGTTCTTCGCATTTTATACATATCTAAGTTCAGATTTCAAAGAATCTCTTTTTTGGTGATCACAAAAAAGTTCGGATATGCCTTCGGAGAAATATATTTCGGGGTCTCTATATTAAGAGGTTCGGATGTCTCAAAGCGTTCAATGTTGCTTCAACTTGATGCTATTTCAGAAGGAAAGGACCGTTTCTAACACAGAGATGAACTCACATTGCAAGATTCGTTGTTGTCACAGTCACCCTAACTCCGTGCTCTCACGACAGTGATATCATCTCAGTGCTCGATGCTCAGATTGGTTGGATTGGTTGCAGAAGTGTCATAGTAATACATGAAGGAGCTCAGATTGGTTGCAAAGGTGATCTCTTCAAGGACAAGTATGAAGAAGATTGGCTGCTACAGGAGCAATGGAATTGAAGCATAACAAGGTTTACTTGATCGATGGAGATAGCCTCGAGTCTAAGTTTTAAGGGTCTTGGTCGTCTCATCTTGAATCTAATGAAGGAAGAATTTGTGACTAGGTTTTCCCCTTGAGGGGGGTTTTGCCTTGGCATCATGCCTACATCTTGTGTTCTCATTTATTTGTTACTTGGCATTAATCTTGATGATAAGAAAAGATAAATAAAAGATCTAATACTAATAAAGAAATCATCACAAGTTAATGTCATTAGGAGGAAATCGTTTTAACTTCCACCTCTATGGATTTTCCAACAATGAGTCCACTATGAGTAAGTTGCCTCTCTTCCAAGGGAACAATGCTCTTAATGCTGAAAGTCACATAAACAAGTTCGACTAGTTTATCCAAAGATTCGCTCATGCTACTGCCTATAATCACGAGGATGTTCGAATAAAATTATTTGTGCTTTCTCTAGAAGATGATGTTCTCGATTGGTTTTAAGACAAAGATGACAATGCCTGTGACTCTTTGAGATCCCTTCTTGATGCATTTAAAGATAAGTATCGAGGTAAGAGGGAAGGAAAATATTTGGTTAAAGAATTCAACACTGTTAAGAAAAGAGAAAATGGAATAGTTGAAGAATTTAACCAAAGATTTAATAAACTATTAAGGGATATGACTCAAGATTACAAGCCTCACAAGACAAATTTGGAACAATATCTTGGGGCTTACCCTGCTGAGACGCAATATGAGATAAGATGTGCTGATCCCATCACTTTAGCTATTTCCCAAAGCACAACTGAGGAATTGGAAAAGGACAAAAAAGCCTTAAGAAAGTTGAAAAACCATGGGTTTGAAATAATCCAAATCAATTCTAAGGGGAAAGAAGTTAAAGAAGAGGAATCTGAGATAGTTAAAGAATTGACTCGATTAATGAAAACAATGAAGGTTGAACATGCCAGACAGATGAGCGAGATGCAAAATCAATTAATACAAATGGAAAGGTCCCGAATGCAAAGTATGCCGCCTAGAAATAATAATAACAATAGGGGTAACAACAACAATCCATGGCCGAGAAGAAATCCACCAATGATCAAAGGCGTCCTACACCACTTGAGTATGCTAATGTGATTGATGAGCTTGTTCCTTTTTGCAAACCTTGTGCGAGTTTCCATGAAGAGAGTGCATGTGCATGTGCCTTTTATAGAAGAATCTTGGAGGAAAGTAGGAACCAACAAGATCATAACACAAGCCAAGATAACTCAAAGGAAAGTCGATGTGTCGACATGATATCTTCAACTTTCGCCATCAATACCTTCAATGAAGAGAAAGAGCCCATTACTCAAGCATACAATGAGAAGCCATCTTAGGAGAAGATTTTAGAACTTGCAAAAAGCAAAGGTTATACCAGGAGAGGTAAGGATCAGAGCCAAAATAGACAAGTTCCATCCGAAAGGTATAAATCAGGATTAAAGGTAGATTGGGCAGCATGGATCAATAACATTAAGATGTCAGTTCCAGTCTTAGAATCTTTGAAGATTCCATCACAAAGAGCTTCAATCTTTAAAGCCTTAGGCATTGCTCAACAAGAAAGATTTGATACTCAACCTAAAGATGAAGAAATCAGGTTAAAGGACTTAAATTGCTATATGACTAATGAAGACCATCAACATTTCTTCCTGACATTGGACATAAATGATCGTTTGCTCCATAATTGCATGCTTGACTTTGGTGCATCTACAAATGTTATGACTAAGAAAGTTATGGAACAGTTGAACTTAAGAATCTCTAGGCTTTATCATAACATTTTCTCATTGTATTCTAGAAAAGTTGAAGTACTTGGTGTGGTTAAAGATCTACAGGTGTCATTGGTTGATTACCCATTACAGGATCATCACCATGGACGTAACAGTAATTGATGCGCCAGAAGTGTTGGTAATGCTTCTTTCTAGGAAGTTTTCAACTGATCTTGGTGGCTATATTCAAATGGACCTATCTTACGCCACTATTCTAGTAGTAGCAAGTGGAATTGTGAGATTATACAGAGAGGCGGAGAGAAGGTATCATGTGGAAGTCCTATAGAGATTGGAAAATGGTGAAGAGGTCATGCCAGAGGGTCATCCACCGCACTTCGAGTCAGAATTTGTTCATGCCACAGGGTCTGTCACTTTTTTTCATTCCACAGCCCATCCCCTCCTTCGAGCAGAAAGAGACAGATTTCAGTTTGACAGAGATATGCAACAAGTGATGAGCAGTTACACCAACCGAATAGGGTGGGATTTCAACAAGGGACATCTGAAAAGCAACCCATTGATCTAACAACCAGTAGACAAATGCCCGAGATTGTGCCTCATTGATGACCTCCGATGACATACGACATTGTTTTGTATAGTATCTCTAACTCTACTCCCTTTTATTTCATGTCATTAAACAATTTTATTTCACGCATTTATATTATGTCTTTTATGTTTCAATTTGTTATAGTAGAATTTTCTATTTTAGAGACATTTATTATGTATGCATGATGATTTCGATTTTGAATGGATATCTATTTGATGGACTTCTGTTTTCTTGGATGCAGGATTATGGGATTCTCATGTTACTTCTTGGAAGCAACATGTCCCCATATGGAGCCAGAGGTTGCACAATTTTTGTCAAAGTTCCAAGGAAGTGGAAGTACCAATTTTTTCAACATGATCGGGTCATCTATCAACAATTTATGTGTCATTATAAACCCATTCTGCAAGTTATTAAATGTAAATGATGCTAGTAAGACCGTGAGTGTATGTAACAAACTGGGTAATCCTATTATTTTGGCGAGAGTTTCATCCTAGGAGGTTTTTTGTCTCACTGATTCATTTGTGTTTCTAAACACGGATGGTCTCTTTTCCTCCAACCTCACACCAAAGCGAGGAGGGAATTCTTCGTCAAATTGGTAGCTGAGTTCTAGCGTTTTAGTCAAGTTTTATGTACAAGTGATTTGGGAATAATTTAATAAGCTAATTGACTAAATTATTTTATTACAAATCACTTGGTCTACTAGATCATATTGTGTTGCAGATTTGGTATGTATTTTGAGGGTCTAAGCCGAATGGGTATTCCCCCTTCGAGGGTTGAATTGTAAATTTTTTGTATGTAAAAAATATTTTAATGCATGGTCTCTCATACTTAGACACCGTGGTTAAAATATTAGAAGATGGAAAAAACATTAAATCTCCTCGAGTGTCAATAAATTATTTTTTTTCTGGAAAAAAGAATTAAATCCTAAGCCAAAAAATTAATTAATTAGAGTCAAATTAAAATGTCTTCGGAAAATTAAATTCTTCAAGTGGAAATATTCGTGGGTTTTATAAGAATCAATTTTTCGAGGTCCTCCACCAAGAGAATATTGGATATTTCAAGAAAATTGGACCCTTGGACCTTGGTGGTTAAGTCAAAGTCAATTTTTTTATGAAATTATAATAAAAATGAAATTGAATGATAAATTCGAAAATTCCCCAAAAATAAAAATTCAACAGCTAAGATTAAAAGATGATCAAATATTTTTCAATGGCCAAGATTATTTTGACAAGGATCAAACAAACTAGCCATTATTTTTCCACTTGGAGAATTTTTCTATAAATTAGAGAGTCATTGACTCTCTAGCCATCTAATTTTTAGCTAAGAAATTGTTGCTGAAGAATTGTTGTAACGCTATTGTCCTGTTGGGAACTTTTATTTCTATCATAATAAAAACTTTGGGGTGCAATTCAAGGTGTTCCATGTTCGTTGATTTGTGGTATGTACTAACTATAGACTTTCCTATGTTGTGTTGGTAATGAAAGATCTGGTAATGATTAGATGATTTGATTTGTCGTATGATTAATGGATTTTCTTGAGATAAAATACATAGTGTTTGCAGGTACTTCAGTCCTTGGTCTCCAAGTTCACAAACCGTGGGCAGGGACCAACTTTGCTTAGATCCCGAATATTTATGTGGTGGATTTAATCTTTGTTAAGGTTATAGTGTGCATTGGGTTTCTAAAGTATATTTTAGCCATTTATCAAAGAAAATATCCATAACAAAATTATTTGTCAAAGAAATTATTTTTTAAAACCCTTGTATATTTGTAAAATAGTTTTGTAAATTATATTGCTAATTGGGGTTTTGATATTTTGTATATATTTGGGGTTTTGGGTGTTTTATTTCCATTTTTGCAGGTGAAGTTGAGAGAAGAAGCTAAACTAGAGCTAGATTTAGGCCCTTGAGGGTAAGATCTAGTATCTACAAATTTTTGCAGGGCCAGCCATCAAAAATTTTGCAGCAAAATTAAGATCTGAAAGGAGAAAAACTTTTGAAGCTGAGGTTTTGAGTTTCAACCCTCTTGGGCTCAAATCTGGCCTCTCCAAGGCTAGCGTCCTCCTCGTCTTGCCCTGCGTTAGCCTATTTTTCCCCTACGTCTGAGTTTTAGGCCTCTTAGGCTAGCCATGAGGCCTAGAGGCCTCAACCCGCTCTTATTCCCCCTGCGTCTTGGTTTTAGGGGCTTCTAGCCCTTGCAATGAGGCTTAGGGCCTTTGGCCCCCTTCCTCCCCTCAATTTCCCTAAGGCCACAGCCCTAAAGGGTTTGCAACTGCTCTTTGAGGCTCCCTTTAAGGTGTCGTAGGCCTTAAGGGCCTAAAAACCCTAGGCTACAGCCCCTAAGTGCCTCTCGACCCTCCCTTTAGCAAGCGAAAACCCTCTAGGGCTTGCCATGGGCTTCTTTATTCCCCCTCCTTCAGCTGCTAGGCCTCCAAGGCCTCTTCCTGCCTTCCTTGACTCTCTTCCTAGCTCCTCCTAGCCCTAGTTTGCCCTAAATCCATCTCTGAATTTTCTGGACTGAATACTTGGTTGTTTTGCAGGTTTTTGGCCTACAAAAAATCTATTTTTCAGGTGGCAAACTCATCCTAAAGTTTTAGCAAATTTGGACCAAAGGATCTTCAGGGCCTTGGGCTTAGAGTTTGCTCTCTAAACCCTAGTTTTTCACTGTTTTATTTCAAAATTTGGCCAATTGGGCATTGTTATCTAGCATAGATCTAATATTTTGCTTGCTGTAATTTTCTGCATAAATGACTGAACCATATCTGTAATTTTTTAAATAATTCACCTCAAAGGCTCAGAAACTAAAATTTTGAGTTTTGGCAAATTTTTCGTAGTTCTGGGCTTGAAGTAGCACTTGTTGTATCGTCATTAACTCACTGATTTTCATTTCTACTTACTATTGTAACAAGTTACTTCAGATCTGATATAATTCTGAAATTTACATCATAAAAAATCTAATTTTCTAATTGGCAAAAATAGTTCTCAATTCTGGGTATATGGTGGCACTAATAACTCACCAAGTGCGTGATTTTCTCACTGTTGTCATGAAATCAGTCAGTGCTGGAATTTCTGAAATATTATTGTTGTTTTTGGATATTTAAGATCTAACATCCGCTTGTCTTGTTCTAAGTTATAAGAATTTCTGAATTTTACACTTAAAACAGTCATACACTTAAGCTCTAAATTGTTGATCTTGTTGATGGTATAAGTTACTTCGGCATTTGAAATCTAATTGCCATTGTGATAAGAATGTTTTGAATAAATTTTATTGGCATCGTGTAATGATTGGCAAATTGGATAACTTGTTCGAAGTATATTGTGAATTGATTCATTGGCACTTGTATCCTTAAGCACTTGCCTTGTTTAAAGGTTGTCTTCTAAGTGCTATTAAGTACTATTGTCATAAAAAGTAATCATAACTTAAGTAACAATTGTAACTCAAGTGACTTCACTTATAATCATTGCATAAGTATTCTAGTCTTAGCTTTGCACTTAATAACTTACCTCCAAGCATAAGCTTGGTTGATAGACTCTTAGGACAACCCTCTCTCCTCTAACTTGAGGAATTCAACGCTTCTTAGTGGTTAACACAGTGACCTTGCAATCGTTAGAGCCATAGTCTCTGTAGCGCCGAAAGCACTGGGTGGTTGGAACACAAGGGGGGGTATCATTAACCAAGCCACTACCTGCTTCCCGTTGGCTTTCATCTCACAACCTACTCTGAAGACTTTTTCTCAAAACAATTAATGGAAAGGTTCCACTTAGATTAGGCATGTAATTTAAAAATTAACCAACACCCTTGCATCACATCTAGTTCTTAGGAGTTGCATCTTCATATAGGTTAGTTCATCATATTAGCGGCAGTTGTCCATCCAGCTACTTGGCTATAATTTCTAATAAGCAAGAATTGTTTACTCCATCAGGCACTAGTCTTAACATTAAATCTAATCAAATTCTTAATCTTGCTAAATTCTACCGAGTAGCTAGGCCAGTCAACTGTGTCTCTGGAACAAGTTGGTTCTCAACTTGTTTTCCTTCACCTCATTTCCTTTGGGACTACCCCCCATAGCTTGCTGTTGGGAGACATCTAGAATGGAGTGGGCGGGCATCAAGTTACAGCCCCCACCCTGAGCGTTTGTTGCGGTGCTTGTACAATCCGAGCGACAACAATGTAGACTTTAACTATTTGTTTACAAGAATTAGTTTTGCTATATGAGGCAAAGACAACATAGATGACTAGGCACAAGCTTTGGATTCAACAAAAATAATTCTTCTTGTTATGAAATCAACTCAAGAAAAGATAGAAAAGATAGATCAATGCCTTAGAATTCAGCCTCTTCGAGGGGGCAACCTCCTTTACATTACATAAATGAACAATTATTTGATGATTCAAATGACAAAACCTCCTTTCTATATATAGGAGTCTAAGGAGTCACAATATAACCCAGCCGACCTAACAATAATAATATAAAGCCACAAAAATAACAATAGAGGGATTCTATGGGGCACAGTAATAACAATATGGGGGAAATAGGGGTACAACAATATTAATAAGGGGTATAACTACAATAATAATGGGGTAATCACTAGTATTATAGGGACCCAACATGCCCCTCTCCTTCAAAAAAGTGTTGTCCTCAATGCTTGAGTAGTTCTGGATACTTTTGCATAAAATTCTCATCCTCCCATGTGGAATATTTAGCGAATAAGTTCTTCCACTTGATAAGATACTCTGAAATTGAACGATTTCATAGCTGTCGAGTTCTTGTTTCTGTGACTGCTTCCGGTTCTAATATAATTTTTCCTTCCTTGTCAAGTTCTGGCAATATTGTTTGAACTGGGAGCTTGTCGCCTATAACCTTCTTTAAACATGAAACATGGAAAATTGGGTGCACTTGAGACACTGCAGGAAGCTCCAATTTGTATGCCATAATACCAATCTTTTGCAACACCTTATACGGACCATAATACTTTGGTGATAATTTATTATCCTTCTAGCTTGCTTGAGGGACATTTGTTTATATGGTTGTAGCCGTAGGAATACCCAATCACCTACATCAAAACTTCTTTCGCTGTGATGTTGATCTGCCTATTGTTTCATTTTATTCTGTGCCAACACGAGGTTATCCTTTAAGAGTTGGAGGACCTATTGTTGATGTTCGATGTGATGTTCCACTACTTGAACCTTAGAATTTTCTCTTAAATATGATGTGATGGATCGTGGCTGATATCCATAAAGTGCCATAAATGGGGTCATTTTTGTTGTTGTATGGAAGGAAGTGTTATACCACCATTCAGCTAGAGGCAACCATTTGACCCATTGTGTTTGTTTATCATATACGAAGCAACGAAGATATCCTTCCAAACATTTGTTTGCTATCTCAGTTTTCCCATCAGATTGAGGATGATAAGATGA
>APFE030554708.1:63049-87451 GCA_000404065.3 Pinus taeda | reverse complement strand
AATGGCTGTTCAATGTTGACCGGTTGCAGAGGGAAGGCTGATTTCTTTTGTCTTCCACTTGAAGTTTGACAATTTCGGCATTTCCTCACATATTCATGAGCATCTCTAAACAGAGTGGGCTAGTAATACCCAGCATGGATGACTTTGTGAGCTGTAGTATCAGCTCCGAAGTGGCCTCCTGCTGGTTCGTCATGCAATTCCTGCAAGACCCTTTGTGCTTCCTGTTTTTCAAGGCATCTTAATAAAACGAAATCATAATTTTGCCTAAAAAGAACATCATCAATAATGGTAAAATTTTTTGCTTTCAATCTTATGGCCCTTTTGTTTTTGTAGGACAAGTTGGGAGGTGCATATCCATTTTTCAAGTAAAATATTAAATCAGCATACTGTGATTCAGAATCAATGATACTTATCTGGTTGATGGTTTCAGATTGATTTGTATCGCTTGATTCCGGACTGTTGGATGCTCCTGCCAATAACCTGCAAAAACCTTGGCCTCTAACAATCTTTGTTGGCTTGATTTCCAGGTCATATTCTTGAAGTGCTGTTACCCAATTTGCCCTTTTTTCTCCCAGTTCTCTTTGGATTAATAGTTGTCTAACTGAGGAGAAAGGAACTATAACCTTTGTATGGGCTTTTAACAGGAAGGGACTGTAATGTTTAACCGCTTTCTATACGGCAAAGGCTTGTTTTTCTACTTCAGAATAATTTAGTTCTGCACCTTAAAGATTTGAGCTATAGAATGAAATCGGTGCTTCCAAATTGTGATCATTGATCTGTGTCAGTACTGCAGCATAAGAGCAATCAGATGCGATGGTATACAATGTAAAATGATTAGAAAAATTTGGAGTATTCAGAGCTGGGGCATTGATTATGTATTGTTTGATTAGTTCAAATGCTTCCTTTTCTGGTAATCCCCATTTGAAGACTGAATTTTTCTTAATCATAGTTTGAAGTGGTAAAATAATCTGAGAAAAATTTGGAACGAATCTTTTTACAAAATTGATTTGGCCTAAAAATGACTCCATGGATTTCTTATTATGGGGAAAAGGGATTTCAGAAATTTCCTTAATCCTGTCTGGATCAATATAGATGCCATCTTTAGATACAATAAAGCCTAGGAGCATACCTTGATTAAGAGCGAAAAAAGATTTCTTAGGGTTTAGAGAAATGCTGTATTTCTTACAGCGTTGAAAAATTTGATTCAAATCATGCAAGTGATTGGATCTCTCTTTTGAAAATATAGTAATGTCATCTAAATAGACGACTATTGTTTTATTAATTAACCCTTTGAAAGCGATATCCATCGCTCTTTGAAAAGTGGCTCCTGCATTAATAAGTCCGAAAGGCATTTTCTGATATGCATATGTTCCCCTCTTTGTTTTGAATGTGGTTTTGAGTCAGTCAATGGGGTGGACCAAAATTTGGTTATACCCTGAAAACCCGTCCAAGAAGGACATTAACTCTGAGCCTGCCACTGATTGGAGTATCTGTTCCATAGTGGGTAATGGGAAATTATCTTTTAGACTTGCCTTATTTAAATTCCTGAAATCAATACAAATCCTTATGTCGTCATTTTCCTTTCTGACGTGTACCATATTGGAGACCCAGTTTGAGTGTCGTACGGGAAAAATAATCGTAGCTTTCAAGATTTTATTGAGTTCCGATTTAATTTGTCCCTCTAAATTTGGATGTATTTTTCTCAACTTTTTCTGAACTGGTTTCTGTTTGGGAAGCATTAGGATAGTGTGCTGAATAATAGATGTGTCATATGTTTTTAAATCATCATATCTCCAAGCGAAAACATGTTTATTCTTTCGTAACAGACTAATAAATGCTTCCTTTTCCTCTATGGAAAGTCCTAATCCTAAATTAATGTTTTGAGGATTTTGTTCGGTGCCAAGGTTTATTAATTCAAACCTTAAGGTAGAGCTCTGGAGCTTTGTATTAACACAGGTTTGAACCTGTCTTTAATATCGTAAAGATCTTAAGCTTCACTACTGCTTAGGGATTGGTTTTCCCTCTGTTTACCTTGCATTTGAGTATCATGCTCATCTTCCTCAATGATTTGATTGTCATAGGATTTTTCAGAGGTTAGAAATTGTAAAATGTCATCATCGTGGTTAAACACTATCCAATTGGTTACATTGTCAGGAATGGATGGCCTAAAAAGTAATTCTACTGAAAACCTATCTAGACTATAGTCTTCAGAAGGGAGCAGCTTGGAAGAGACATTGGCTAGAAAATCGGCTGCGGAATTCTGCGCCCTGGGAATGGAAGAAATATTGAATGCTAAAAAATGGGAGGTGAGCTCTTGTACCAGTGATTGATAATGCTTAAGATGGTTCGAAAGACAATGAATTGTATTCCTTACCTGTTTAACGATAATCTCAGAGTCACCAAAGACCTTTAAGTTTTGAATTTTGAGGCCGATTGCTTTGTATAGTCCTTGGACTAGCGCTTCGTACTCGGCTGTGTTATTGGTGCATTCAAATTCTAATCTATAGGACAACATTGTTTTTTCTCCTTGCAGGCTGACCAAAATGCATCCTTCTCCTGATCCTTCACTGGACTTAGATCCATCAAAATATAAAGACCAAAATAATGAATTATCTACAATTTTTGTTACAACATTCTCAGTAACATTAACGCATTTAGACCTGTCGGTCTGTGAAAAGTTTTCAATTTGTGATGCAAAATTGTTGACTGAGAAAGGATATGGCTGGGCAATATAATTGTCGAAAAATGACTCGGAAGAACAATTTCCTAGGATATTGTTGTTGAACGCGACTGGTTGATTTTCTTGTTCAAATTCTGTAACAGTGTGGGTCATATGTTTCTCCCGATCAATCATTATTTGATTGGGCTTCCCCTTATAAGGGAGCCACATATGTGACCAATTGGTGGAGATATACCCATGGAGTTTTTCTGACCAATCCCTGCTTAAAAAATCAACCCATAGAATTCAGGTATATCGGTGACTAGAATATCAATCCTTTGGACTATTCTTGGATCTGCCGATAACCTGATCGTTACAAAGTTTATTTCCCCTAGAACTTGAACTTTAGTTCTATCTAACTGCACAATGTGAATAGAAGACTTCTGGGGTTCTATATTTAGTTTAGAGCAAACTGAAGCAGGCATTATATTCGAGGATGCCCCATAATCAATTAAGCAGTTGTGTAGATTTCGATTATAAATTTCATAAGTCAAGAGGAAAGGAGGGGTATGGGAGTTTTATCTATCTCCAATCAGAATTGTGTCAGTTGCCTCAACTCTACCAGAAGGGGGTTGTCCTGAGTCGCTTGCAGCTTTAGTGGTGGGAATAGGTGAAGAAGGGACAACGTTAAGTTCCTTGAGTAGTAATTTTTGTTGATGTTTTAATTTACTAAGCTCAACCATGGTGATGTTTGCCTTAGTTTTCTTCATGTCATCGACAATATTATAATCCATTGAGTCAGAAACTACCAATGTCTTAGATGACGAAGGGGTAGTAGAGGATGATGGTTGATTGTGAGATATTGTCACGGCTGGCTTCCTTGCGGGTACCTTTTCCTTTGCAGTATTGGTTCCAGCACTCCTTTTCTTTGGATTAGCTTGAACAGGTTCGGGAGTAGCTTTACTCCTTGTAGTGACAGGAAAGGCTTCTTGCTCAGCGTCAGTATCGGAATTAGGGAGTATAAAGTCCCACATTCCGTGACATTCAACTACTTCCTCTTCTTCCTCTTCAGATGGTGTAACTGTTTCTTCCTCTTCTTCTTCCTCAGGATCCGAGTCAGCGTATGATATAACATTTGGAGGCTTCGACTCGGGTTTCTTGAAATTCCTATATGGTTTCTTCGTTGAGGATTCGGATACTTGTTTCTTGATCTCAACCATTTCGTTCGACATGGTTTTAAAGACTTTTTGAAGGCCCTCCATATCATATGGATCCTTAGTGATCTTTTTCTTCGAGTCATCTTTAAAAGACACTTTTCTAGATTTTCGTTTTTCCAGGGCAGTTTTCTTTTCTAAGGCGATTACACTTTTTTCTACAGCGAGTGCTTCCTCCATGTTTTCGGCCAATGTAGGCTGTTTAGCCCTATCCACAAATATGGCTATGTTCGAAGGTAAAGCAGTGATATACCACTCACTTCTAACTTGTTCGCTTGGCTTATCATTAGTGGGGATTTTGTTCAAGAGTTTGTTGAATCGGGAGTTGAACTCCTTAATGGGTTCTCTTGACTCGATCCTTAAATTGGAAAGGTCATGGACAAGTGTAGCTAAGGATCTGTCATCGCCGCATTTGGTGAGAAATTGTTCTTGGAAGATATTCCAACTTGTGATGGATCCAGAGGGCAAGGAAAAATACCAAGGCCCTGCAGATCCTTGCAGTGTATAGGGAAATAATCTTACTACCACCTCTTCTTCAGTGACTCCCTTTAGATTGACTGACAACAGAAAATTGTTTATGTGTTCTTCTGCCGAAGTTACAGCATCTGGATTGAATTTGGGTAGCCATTTTTTGGGGTAATCGAGTAACGGATGTAAAGGTGCAGGCATGGTGACTGCACCAGGACTTCTCCATGGTCTTTGAGCCATTTTAGGATTACCAACGATTGCTTGTGGTGTTCCAGGTGCTTGAGGGGGAGGCAAAAGTACAGATTGAAAAGATTGTGATGTTTGAGATGAAGTCCCTTGGTGAACAACGATATGTAGTGGTGAAGTGGGTGTTTGACTTTGCACAGGTAATGATGAAATCGAAGATGATGGAGAAAAGGTTTTGCTACCAGAACCTTCAACAGTCTTTTTAATCCTTTTCCTTTCGGGTAAAGGAAACTCGGGTGGTTCAATGCCTAGCTTTTCGCTTTGGAGTCTGTTAAGGTGAGGGGGTAAGCGAAATTGCGAAGTCTGACTGCCTTGTGATACTTCAGATCTAGGAGGCGAAATTGAGAAGCCTTGAAGTTTCTGGATGATGGATTGAACTTAAGGGGACTCTGGACTTAAGTGTTCTGAAGTATGATGTAATTGAGCAGTAGTGGTTGATCCTTCTTCGTCTCGTCTGGATACCGGAGATTCAAAATGCGAACGAGATGTCCGAGGAGAGGTGGAGGGTGAATTACTCTTTGAATGGTTTGTAGGTGTTGGCTTACTTGCCATTCATAGATGATGGCCCTCCTTCTAGTGCCAGAAATGTTGAGGCCTTGAAAATCGTTGCAACAACATTGGGGGATAACCACCCGGTCCGACCCTTAGTACATCTCCTTTTCCGTTTGGGATGGTGGCTCCAACTGGAGATAACGGGACCAGTTTCCCGATATTGAATAAAATGGATGGATGGGTGATGAATAGTTTGTTTTTTGATGATAGGCGACTAGCTTATTCTATTGACAAAAATAGGGAAACTAATACTAATCCCGGGAACAACTTATTCATTCGGAATACAGCGTTAAATAATCCTTATCTATCTAGCAGGCATATAGATGACTCTGTCATATAAACATGAGATATTCAATCATTTAGATATTACTTCATATGAATAGTCAAAATGAAGCGATTAATACAAATTACTGCATTCACTATTTATATCATCGATACATATATACGATTGAAAGAGAAGCATGCTATAGACAACCAATAGTGGAATGCATAAAGGATGCTGCGAAAAGCACATATATATATAAGCGATAATAGCAAGAGCGATTTAAACAACAATTCATATAACAGGAATGAGTACAGACGCAGATAATAGTACCATGTGAGCTGCCGATCAATCCCAAACATCAATCGTTATTCAAAATTCCTTCTTCAACACAGAAATGCTTTTAAACAATGACAATAGTGCACATTTGCATAAAAACCTTCTTCATTAAATTCAGAATAATTGGTCCAGTTTCATAAAATAATATCCCTGACGTACAATAGTGCAACTTCAGGGTTAAAGTCATATACAAAACTTTACGACCCTTTCTAAATGCATGAAAGGGTCTATAAATACTACTAAGCTAAAAAAATCTATGAAACAAAATCCTACTAAATTGGCATCAGTAAATGTGATCTATTTCCTCGGGGTGATCTGGCAGTCGGCGATGTGAATCATGACTGACGTTGTTTGCCTTTAAACCTGAGCTGGCTTATCGCAAGCATTGGCTCCACTTCTGGTGGTCTGTTGAGGCGCAAGCTGAATTGGGCGGCAAAGGTGGCATCCTGAATGTCGGGTATGATATACCCGATAGCATCTGTAAGGAATTTTAAGGCGGCTCTTTGGCTGTATGGCTTCACTAAGAAGAACCAATAGGCATCCCATGTTAAACTGTTGATTCCTGCAATTAATCTTGCATTTTTCTCCAGCTCCGGATAGCATGAACGCTCCAACATCTTTGTCGTTGTTAATTGGCCTGGAGTACATTGGGAAATCATATTAGACAAATAAATTGTATTATTTACTAATTCAACTAAATTACCAGCGGTTGCTTTGCATCTAAATATTGCTCTTTCTGCCTTCATTAACTGTGATTTCCATTCTGTGAATAGTATTTCTTTGTGTGATTCCAGAATTCTTGGTAGATTAGTCGCCTGGCCTTGATCGAAATCTTGCCATTCTATAAAACTTGTCAGTGTTTCTTCGGCCTGATCCAAATCAGTCCTTGCCTTTTCTACCTTTTCGCTTATGGATGCTACTAACTCACACAGTGGTTCTGCCTGTGTAATTTGCTGACACAGGAGCTTAACCTGATCAATCAATGCCTTATTTAATTGAAGTGCCTCTGCTTTGAATTCATCTACCTGAGGGAGCCTTTTCATTTGCTCAATTTGAGTTGACAATTGGGCGATTTGCTCATGTTTAGCTTTTATCGTTTCCTCAGTCTATATTCTTCATTGCTCCAATGCTACCGATAGTTCCTTTTGCCTTTGGATTACGCTCTCATCAATCCTATGTTTCTCCTCTTGTAATTGCTTAGTCAGCTGATAATTGTTCTGCTGCTATACTAGTAATTCCTGCTCTGCCTTTTGCTGAACTTCCAATAATTGCGCTTGTAGCGAAAAGATGTCTTCATCCTTCGCTTTCAATAAACTGCTCACCTCTGATGCTTTATCTATGGTTTCCGTCAAATATGCTCCAGCGTATTGCCATATCTTGGTTAAGTCATCGGAGGGGTCGAATTCCTCTTTCCACACAACATTTCCCATCACTGTTAATTCAGGGAATAGAGAAGGTTGATCATATCTCCTCCTTTTCCTCTGTTGCTTTACAACAACATTATGCTTTGGGCCGTAGAATACATCCAAAAGGGGAATCTCTTAAATTTGCAAAATAATTTCGCCCGATGGATCCTTAGGAATTATTTCTATTTCTTTTGATTTGGGTAGGTCGCTGGTTTCGCCCGAAACCTGTTTTGATGTCGCTTCCTGTGTGTCACCCTCCTTAGAAACCTCATCATATTTCGAGCACTCTAAGTTGCCGATGATTTAGTTGAATTGCTGCCATTGCTGGAGCAAATTCGGATCAATTTGTGTATCATCATCAAGTTTTGAGCTGCTCCCTTGTTGGGCTCTCGCCTAGGTTTCTTCCTGTCACTGCACATTTTCCTGGGTTTCTTCTTGGATATGATTATGCACTTCCTCCTGCTGCTTTGATGTAGTAGGAGGTGGCGTATTACTTCGCTGCTCAGGCTCGCTTGATTTTGTTGTCATTGGAGTAGTCGCTAACAGGTCTACACGCAGAGTTTGCAACCTCTGTTCTCTAATTCTGTTAAATTTGGCTAACCCCTCATCGTTGTATACATTTCTAGCAAGCGATTTAACTTGATACAACGATTCAGCCGATGCAAACAAATCCTCAAATCTATCTTCTTTGTGCTCGATCTTGGCCAATTTGGCCTGGTCGAGTGCATTGTAAGCGATCTTCCTTGGATCATACTACCTGCTTGGCAGAGTAGCCAGAGTCAGCGAATTTATCTTCCCAGCTTCCTTCTCTACCTGTTTGATATCATGCAGGATATAAATTCCAATTCGTAAGGGAAAAGAGGGCCAGACATGATTTTTCGCTTTTTTCAGGGTGTAAGTAACCCCATCGACATTGATTTGATAAGCTACTTCCCAGGCAAGTAACTTATCAGGGACGTATAGTGGGAGCACATGGGGCCTAGCCTGACTGCCAAAAACTCTAATGTAGGTGAATTTCTCCGCTCCAAACCAACTTTCTACTGCGGTTAAATCTACCCCTGCTTGTTCAGAAATCTTCGGGGCAAGCTTATAAAAAATGGAGTAATAAATTGGCAACATGAAACCGTTGCAGATTTGATATAGGTGGTGTTTATAGTTGGTCTTCCAGAAATTTTGATGATATATGTGGATGGGTGTGGGGTCTTGCGACGTCCACCTCCATCCGAGCACAGGAAACTCAGAATTAAAACATAAAACATCCAACACATAGGCGCTGTAATAAAAAGGCGGGATGAACCTCTTTGTGACGTGAGAATTAAATATGAAATTAAGAATGGCCTTGGCTAACTTGTCGGATAATATATCCGCCCAATCCATAATCTCACCACTACATGCCGCCTCCATTAAGGGGACCATTTCTATGGTAAAATTGGCGGAGTCATGTAATCCCCATAGCCTACACAACATAATTCCAGCATAGCAGTATGGGGAACATAGAGAGTCGACTGAGTACTTACTCGAGGATTCATGCTTATGCTTTGCTGGATTTTGTCTCCAGCCTTGAATTGGTTCAGACTCAGTCTCGTTCTCCGCTCAGAACTTCTCCAGAAATGTCGTGTTATAATTTTTCTCTTCGTCCTGTAGATGATACATTTGCCTTAGATCTGCGGCTCGAAAAGAACTGAAGATCCTCCCATCTGCAGTGTTGAACATTCTGTCGGTAATTGGGATCTATTGGATTGCCCACCTTACCACATCTATATATGGGATAATTTTCTCCCGCGCCGCTACTTTGTGCAGAAAGGAATTGGCCAAGTCTTTTAGATTGGCCTCAGATTTGCTGGTACTATCGCATGAGGCTTGTATCCCGGTCACCTTTGGCTCTTCGGCTTCAATCAAATTATATGTTCCTTGCCAAGTAGCTCTAGTAAGTCCCAGGAACGTTGTATCTGATATAAGCCCTTTCTTCTTACTACCTGAATCAACAACAGATTGCCCTATGGCTAGCGAAGCAGTAGGCATTGTATTCTTTTTAGACTTCTTTCCCATTCCACTCAAATCTATCTCTGTGGAAGAATCCTGCACAGAGCGAAAGATAGGCGTAATACAGGCAACAATAACATGAATTGAATAGACTGAGGTATATATATATTGATGCATTCATGGTGCTCGATTGACTTAAGACGACTTTTAGATCAAATCTGTGAATAGATCGCAAGATTGTTGTTTTCATTAAATGGCCATTAAGGCCTGTCAATCACATTAATACCAGTCGCTTCAGTTAACGGCTGAACGATTTATTTGAAGCATGCCTTGGGCGATTTGGTGGTTTGAACGTGGATGAGCGGCTTTTCAAAAGATATTGCCTTAATTATGAATAAATCGTATTAAACTGCCTTTATGATTTTTTACTTTGAAAACTGCCCTTTTACCCTTTTTCACAATCGGGCATCGGGAAAATCCTAAGTCATTGTTTTGGTTCCATTTGGAATCCCCAATCACCTATAGCGATATTGCATCGTGTCGAGAGTAGCGAGTAGGGCCGTTTAGAATGCGAGCATGGTGAGTCGCCGATTTCCGATAGCGATATCGCATCGCATCGGGGCGAGAGGGAGCTTATCTGCGTTTAAGCATTATCTCCGGTTGCCGATTGCCGATTTCGCATCGCATTAGAGCAAGGGGTTGTTAATTGTGTCACTTTATGCTTTGCCGATATTCGATAGCGATTTCCCATCGGTGACAATCAAGATGTCCCTTAAGTTGTGCTCTCTTTGTCATTTCGATATGCGATCTTGCGATTGCTTTATCGCAATGAGAAAGATAAATTGTTTTAGGTTGGGGTTTTTTGATTGGTTTTATTGAGAAGGCCTTTTAGTGATGTTTTCTTTTATTTCTTCAGGCCTTTTTGAAATAGAACTTTAAATTGATACCAATTTAAAAAAAAAAATTAAAAAAGGGACCTATTTCATATTATAGTTTTGGAATAGTAATGATATGCAATGCGGGGTTGTTGTATGGCACAACATAACCCAACGGCCACACCATTTACTATAAATGTATATGTTTTGTTAATAATAAATGTACTTTCCTGTTTATCTTTCCTATGTTGTTGCTTCCATGTGTGTGTTTAACATGGTATCAAAGAAGGCATATTCCTACCCTCCATAATTACTTTGAGCAATTTGTTGTATGGTCTTTCTGTGTAGGTCATTTCTACCATCATTTCTGCATTTCATGAATATTTTCTCACCTAAATTCTAGTTGCAACCTCTATCATTTCTCCAGCGCCATTTTTGGCTTCCCTCTGCTTTGTAACTTCCTATTCTGCCTATGGTATTATGAATCCTATGCAGAATAGCTAGCCTAGAAGCTCCGATGCTTCCACTCGCCTGAACACATTATTCTCTATTATTCTCTGCTACGCTACTCATGTCGCTACTCCACTTGCTATTCACTATTATTACTCCTATCGCTACTCCACCTGTTATTCACTATTATTATTCTCTGCTACACAGGTATTAGAGCATACGAAACACTCCATGTGCATTGCGCACATTCCATTTATGTCATTGATATTCAACGTTACTGTTACTGTTAGCAATGACATTATCCTCCTCTTAGTGAGAGTCGTGTCATACTTGTTATGGTTTATGAGGGAGGCCACACTACCATTGTATTCGATCTCGCAGAATCGAGTCTCCATCGCACGCACCACAAACACAACATTATTCATAACGCTGGTACACTGATCACTCACTTTTACTATTGTTCATTACACTGATTGTTCACTTCTACTACTTCATACCACACGGCTTCATGTGTAATACCACTCGACAGTCATTGTTTGAATACCCGTTGTGTTTTCATTCTTACACATACCACCAGTCCTCTACCTCAATCTCTCCTTGGTACACATAAGCAGACACTGAAATACGACAAGAAAAGAATTCAGAGTTGGAGAGACGCTTTGTCTCATGTTGCAATTATAAGTGGCTTGGAGCAGGAGGAATCTAATGAGGAAATCTTGCATAAGTTCATTGAGAATGTGTTGAAATTCTACATGCCCAAGTTTGAGACTAGTCGGTGTATTTGGTCATTTTTCCTGAGTTCAAGGCAGCTGTTAAGAGGATGGTATCAGTGTGGTGACTTTAGTCATTTTGCCCGAGTTCGATGCAGCTGTTAAGAGGATGGTATAAGTATGGTTACTTCTTTGATTGTTGTCCCATGGTCTTACTTTGAATCAGTGCAAAGTATAATTCTGCATTGGCATGCAAGTTAAACTTACAACCCCATGAAGTGGAAGTGTGGTTGCAAAATCAGAGAGGAGCACTAATACATACTCATGATGCTTATCTGTAATGGCTAGAAATTCCTAGCTAGGGAAGACTTTCCAGATCTCAGAGTTGCATAGAAGAGATGGATTCAAAGTTGGAAATGCTAATAAGATATTTGAGAGTACATCTTCACAGTAGTTAAAGAGAAAGGTTGCTTGATTGGAATTCGTATGTGAATGGATATGAACTTTGTAAATATAACTACTTTTCCTGCAATGGATTTTGATATTGAGGGGATATTCCTGGACATTAAATATGTCTCGTAATAAGAAATTTTTCCAAGGCATTTGTAATTTGATTATGCTAAGAATGTATGCAACATCGTCGTTTAAAGCATCAATACGTTTACCTTTGGAAATCTTTCAGAAAATTAGATTTACTTTATCCAGTTTCTCTTTCAATGGTGTGTGCACTATTGCAAGGTTCAAGAGAGGAGGATATATGTATGAGCACACGCCATTTTCTACCACCATTGTCTAGTTAATACACTGTTTTTGTATTACCACTTATTTCATAACTGTCACTATCATAATACTCCCCATATAACGCTGGCTATTTAATACCCTTTATTATCACTCGACAGTCACATGAATGATGTAGTTAATTCTCTTCCTATCCATACCAAGCTACATTCATACCTCCCTTGGCTTAGATACCTATCACTGTCGGCCCAATTCCTTTATGAGGCATGCACAACCAGCAGACCGCTGCGCGTTGAGTCATCAACACAGTAAAATCTAGATTTTTATGAGGATAGTGATGATATTCGATATAGAACACAAATGCATCCTTGGAATTGTTTAACTGGATTAGATCAGGGTCATCCAGGTTCAGCCATTGGGTGCATTGCGTCGAAGAAAAAGAAAATGACATAGATGCATATTTGTGAGAATTTTCAACTCACTGAGGTACTAAACTCTTGAATTTTCCAGAAATAATTGTACCATGAGATAAATTTGTAATTTCATATTTGAATAGTGAAGTTCCAAATATATTGGGGTGCACTTCTCCTTCTATGGGTGTCTAAAATTCCTACAGTGAAATAAAGGTCGAATTGCATTGTGGAAAGGGCTATTGGAGGCTAAATTGAGGGTGTATAATCCACAACAATAGTTGAACGAAAGCTTGAGAAGAATAATTAAGTGTGTGGAGATTATCCTTGGCTTAGAGGGTGTAATTCTCTAAGAAATATCCATGATTCATTGTAGAGGTTTTATAAAGGAAGGGGGCACTTACAGGTTGTAGCTGTACCTAATTAATAACAACCAGTTAGAGGGGTCCCCTTAGCACAAAATGAGGAGCACTTTGAAGAAGCAACACGGGGTCACCAACATATTAATTGAGGTTTCTATAGTTTATATATTAGCAAGGATTTTTGTTTCATATTCTACTTCACAAAGATATGTATGTTTAAGAAGAAAATTGCAAGTTGTTGAGTAATCCAATTGTAGTGACATTGTATTGTGAGTGGGTATTGATTCTTGTTCATAGTTGTGATCAATGTTGGAAGTGTAAGTTTGATTTGTTGAGAAAAATGGCTAAAATTAATGTTGCATTACAGTTGTTGAATAACCTCATTCATTCCACTATTTATGATATGGTAAAAATTAGCAAAAATGGTCTCTCTAATATTCGAACTTGTCTACAAAATGCATAAGAGAAGATTGAATTTTTGTAGCTTGAATCTCAACTACAAAAAGAAAAATTACAACAATGGAGTCGTCATTCTAAACCTTTTGCTGTTTACAACAATGAAATGGACTCCCATAAACAACAAGTCAATATTGTTGAAGTTCATTCAGATCCAGTGCCAAATAAAGTAGCAGTTGTACATGTAGATGTAGAAATCCAATTTGCACTTCTCAAGTCGGTCATCAGACCTTGGGAAGAGCTTGTCCACAACAAGCACAAAACTTGTCTTGGATATAACAAGGACGTGTCCATTCATATTCTAGACTAGTCCAAACCAATCCAATTTCAAAGTGTTGGATTTCTTCATGACGGTTCATCTTCACCTGCTCCTACTGACAATTCACCTTCAACTGTTTGAAATTTTGGTTCTCTTCCATAGCAGCCACAACATATTGTGAAATGGCTACACTGTGACTGAGTTGGACATCTGAAAGATCACTATTTTTATCTTCATCCATGTAAGCACTGCCATAAAACCAGTCATTCTACAAACAAATGGTTCATAAACAAACCTCCTGCGAGAAGAAAGATTCTTCTTGGATGGATCGCTTCGTGGAAATGGGCATCAAAAGAAAATAAGATATTTTAGTCAGATGTCAGAACTTGTTCAAGAGTATTGAACAGTCTTGCAGTTTCGTTTTCTCCATCATCTCACCTTGTATCTGACGGGGGGGGAATGATGGTCATCTACAAACTTCAAAGTCATATCAAGTGAGCCTGAGCCACAACCTTCCACACCAGTTTCAGAGTTGTAGCCAGAGACAAAGATGCCCCTAAGCATGCCTTCAGTTGGTAATTTGGGATACTTGCTCTAGCAGAAGACTTCAGCTTCTTGCAAGTTTCAAAAGAGTTCGAGGAATAGAATTGGGGACACTTCCTCTAGCAGAAGACTTCATCTTCTTGCCAGTTTTGAAAGAGTTCCAAGAATTGCATTAAGCATTCCAGAGTTGGTGGTAATACTTAAACCATCATAGGTTGAGACCGCCCTTTTCAAGTTGAGATTCTCCCTTTTATGCAGCGTAAGACCTCCCTTTCATGGTTGAAGGTTTCCCTCTTCAAAACATTAAGAACACTTCCTCTCACAGAAGACTTGAGCTTCATACCAGAATTGGAAAAGTTCCGAGAACTGCACTAAGCATTCTAGTGTTAGTGGTCATCCTTAAACCACAACACTTTATACCAACATTTCAAAGAGCACATTCATCCTAGTGCTACCATGCATTTTTGCACATTTTCTATTACATCTCTCTTCATGGACTCATACATAACCCTTCGGATTAGGGGGGGGAGGATGTTGGACACCTAATCCTCTAAGGGTTAGTGTGGAAGCCAAATAGACAAAGGAAGTCCAAGAGACCTTGGGATGTGGAACCCAACGGTCATACCATTTACTATAAATGTATATGTTTTGTTAATAATAAATGTACTTTCCTATTTATCTTTCCTATGTTGTTGCTGCCATGTGTGTGTTTAACAATCAACAAAAAATAAATCAATGATTTTTTCTATAGTTTTTCCTTTTTAGCCACAATTAAATAATAAAAGTCATTTCTAATTATCAAGGAGTGTTGCATATATACGACATATAAATTTTTTTCAATGGAAAGCTTCATTCGAATTAGGATTTGGGACCTTGAACATGGATATTAGATAAATAATTGAGCCTGATAGGTGATGAAGCATCCGAATGCAAAAAATTCAAGTCCTTCTGGATTCTTCTCTTATTTTCCTAGACCTTGATAGCAACTATATTTTTGTATGGTAAAAAAAAACTATTTCTAAAAACATTACAATTAAGTTGGCTTATAAATAAAAGATAGAGATATATTTTTTGGCATTAAGAATTAATGGTGTTGGCAGTGGGTTTAGAAGCAGAATGGCCTAGGTAAGTCAAAGGTCACCCTATGGCTCACTCTAAAAGAAAAGCTATTAATGTGGAAGAATGGATTGAAAAGGGACCTAAATGGGCCTGCATTAAGTAAGTCTTGTGGGAATCCTTATGAAAAAAATTATCTAAAAAAAAATGTATAGCAAATTAGGAACCAATACAATACAACCAATTTCCTCAAAAAAACCCCTTCTTATAGATTTTGTATTTGAATGAGTGAATAACCCTAATGTAAAATAAAATAATGCTTTCACCTTTGTGTTTTCATATTCAATTTGGTGGGTGATTTGTCTATTTTTCATGACTCTCTCCTTTCACTTGAAGTGTTCACTAGTATCATAGATTTGACGGTTAAAAACCATTGTAGAATGGAAAAAGGGAGGGATCCTTGTCATACCTAACCTTTATCTCGATACTCGATGGGCACTTTTGAAAGACTTAGAAAGAGGTATCCTCAAAGATACTCGGTAGGTTTCGTTATCCGATTTCATCAATATCACTATATGCTTGTAGGGTAGACTCTGTGTTTAGGAACAAATTCCAAGGCATAATTCACTGCTTTATGGACCTTATTAGGTCCAAACGAAATGAAAGAGATTAAAAAATTTCAAATTATGGTATAATTCAAGTTGGTCATATAATGAGTTGAAAATAAGATAAATATTGAAGCTCCATGCCTAGAACACATTGTATTGAGTATTCTTGGGTGAGTTGGAATGTTTTCCATAAATAAAACCTACAAGATTTGAATGCAAAAGTTCAACAACTCTAAAAAGAAAAAGCCTGTTAGATGATTCAAAAATAGAATCTTATCATAGGTTATAAAATTAGAATAAAATAATTATTAATTTAAGATATTAAATTAATAATTATTATTCTCGAATGTTTAATCATTTAGAATTAGTATATTGTTGTAACTAGATATGAATCTCCAAATGTGTCGTATCTCAAGCTCTATTTTAGAGATTTGTTAGCTAGTTGGTTTGAATATGATTTATTGTAAATGGACACTTGTTATTTAATAAGTGATCCATAATTAGAGGTAGTTAGGACATGGAGCTTATAAATAGCTCATTGCAAGAGTGTTTGGATGTTTGGGTGTAAACTCTTGCACAATCAAATTACGTAATTATTTTTTCTGATTAATAAAATTACTTGTCTAAGGACACTTCTACCATTATTATGGTATTAGAGCTCCAGTAATGCTGCAATGGATGTGAAGAGGAGATTCCAGCTCTACAATTTTTTCGAAAAATCCATTAAATTGATTAGCGAATGATTGGTATCAAATTTTTCAAGTTTTTGTTCAAAAGAAAAGAAATTTTATTATTTTATTGATTTTAGATTTCTAAATCTGAAAATCAATTTTGTATTATTATAAAAAAAAAAATTGTTGTTTCTTGATTTTCTATGATTTTCTCGGCTTCAACAATTGCTCCTTGAATTCTGCCCGTTGCACCATCTCCGACCCCAAATGAGGATACCCATGAGCGCATCAGCCATCCCAAGCGAGCAAAGCGTTCTCAGCTATCTTTTCCAGACACCCAGTGGATGTTTCCACCAAGTCGCCTTGGTCCTATTCCCCATTGTTATGCGATGCATCTTGGGTTGAGAATTTTCCAATCTCTGTTTGACTGAACCATGTTCCTCTTCAACCTCCAATTGATCAATCTATCTAGAATATTCCTAGATTTCCTCATCCTCTGCGTCAGGATATTTCTACTCAGACTCACCCTTGCCAAAGGCATCTGCTGATCTCAACATAGTTACACGGATTATGCACAGCATCCCCTCAGTTTTGTCGTCATATTTTATGTCACCTATGGCCACAATGTGATTCCCCTTCTTCCTTCATGTTTATATTTATCTCGATTCAAATTCTCCAGGCCAACAACACATCTACAACAGCATGCTTGGGCATAAATATTAAAATTGTTACAGTTCTCACTTTGGTCTATCGCTTGAAGAGTTGAGCTAATTCATATGACCCAGGTACAAAATGAATACTGGCACTTAGAAATTGTAGCAGTGTCACTCATAGAGGTTACGAAGAAGGTAATGAATTGCACATTCTTGAGAGCAGTTGAATAACAACAAAAACACATTTTGCTTGGCAGACAGATCATGTTCTATCCCCAGGGCCTTGCAGCGCCAGATCAATATTCTTACAGGTTTTTTTAACCGAAAATTCATGTGTCAGCATTCCATTTAGCAAGTCTAGTTTTGCAGCAAATCTGCCACTGAAAGGTTGGAGATGGATTTTTGCCAACATTTTTAGTACTTCAGTGCACCTCATTTCTTGTAAACAGTTAGCACAGAATTTGATACCAATTGTCATTGAACTGAGAATTTAACACACAATCAGTCGTTCCTCATATGGTTCCTGACCAGAACAAATCCTCCTTCCAAGAAAATGACTCTCCTTACGTGCTTCCTTTGTTTTGAATTAGCTGCATCGTCAACGGTGAGAGCTCCCCTTGCTGGGAAAGCCTGAGGTCGCTTCTGCCACGATTGAGTGTTTTAAACAACAAAATACCCACCAATAGTGAAAGGGCTATCGTTTTGTATCTCTTTCCAAGATCAGTTGGTTTACTAAATTAAATCCCCACGGTGGGTCTATAAGTATGAGCTTGGTTGGGTTATAGGAGGGCTTGCTTGCCAAATATCGATTTGCAAAAAAACACGTGGAGATGGGACAAAGTGTGGCCATCAAAGCACTCAACAAAGAGAGAATATTGAAGGATAAGATGGTGGAGCAACGTTGCTAGTTTTCCAATCAATGAAACCTGCTAGCATAAAACCAGGTGAAGCCTGTCACCTATCAGCTTGATCATAAAGTGTTTTTTTTAATTTAATGCATATTGTATTTTGGGGAGATCTGGTGATTTTTGAATTTTGGAATTTATGGTTTGTTGAGTAATAAGGTGGTTTGTAAATCTTTGGAGTAATAAGGGAATTTCAATTGTAATTTTTTGAAGGGATAAGTGTAACTCAAAGTATTTTTACTTTGAGGGGGGGGTTCGAGGGGGGGGGGTAATATTTTTACCATTTTTTGCAAGAGCCTCATTGTAAAAGTCAAATTTTGAAAGTTACCTTGTAATTTTTGAGAAATTGACTAAAGCTCAGTCATTTTTCTCCTGCTTCAACGACTATACGAGGGTCAAGGCCAAGCCCTGATATATCATTTTTTAATTTTTTTTGCGTAGTGTATTGCTTTTTGTGTTGCCCATCTTGACATTTTTTTATTCTTGGAGCAAAGCTTCAATGCTTCAATGTCTAAGTTGATTAATTTGTTTTCTGATACCAACAAACTTGAAGGCACAAAATCTAATAAAACATGGCACTGTCTCATCGAAAGCACTCTAATTTACAATGAATTATGTCAGGGTATATGTGATGGAGATATTAAGGTGAATAAACACACAGATGCAGTTGCACTAGAAAAATGGGAATTTAAGAATGCCAAAGACTTAGCTCTTATTAAATCTTCCGTGAATGATGAAATGTATATCCATATAGAAAATGCTACAGAAGCATGGTCTTCTTCGAAAACTTTTAAAGACCTTTTTGATGTCAGCCTGAATTAAAGAAAGTAGATCTACAATTAAAATTATTGCAACAAAAATTAACTGAAGGAGGTGATGTTCTTGAATATATATCAAGACTTAAGAATATTAGGCAGGAAATCATTAATGTTGGTTTTCCAACAATTGTTGATAGCTTGATGGTCACAATTGTAATTGACGGACTTCCTTCTTCCTACATGCATTTTTTGGAGACTCTAAAATTAACTGGGAAATTAGAGAAAATAAAGTTTGATGAGATCTGTGAAATGTTGACTCAACATGATAAAACCTTTGGGAAAAAGAAGAAAGTTGGTGAAGGTTTTTTTCTCACAGAGGCTAGCACTAGTAAATCATCAACAGACAGTTCTCGAGGCAAAGGCAGAGGCAATTAGAATCAAGTAGCAAGAAGTTGAGGTTGAAGCCAAAGTAGGGGAAACAACTTCAACAGAGGCAATAGTTCAGGAAGGAGTAATTTTCAAGGTAGAGGAAACAACCAAGGAAGAGGAAATTTTCAAGGACAAGGAAACAATAATCAAGGTACAGCACAATCTCAGCATAGAAGTGAAACCAGAGGCAGAGGACAATCTTAAGGAAGAGGAAGAGGCTTAAGTCAAATTGCTTGTAGAAGATGTAACAAAGTTGGCCATTATGTTGAAGATTGACGAACTTCTCTTAATAAAGTTCCCAAGTTTCAACAACATTCAATGAAATTTGCAAATGATCGAGATGATGATAACTCAAAATATGTTTTTACTTCCTCATCAGCATCACAACTTTCATCCCATCTTAGAGGTGACTATGAAGATGCCAGGATCTTGGATTCAGGGGCAACTCAGCACATGACTTGTCGACGTGATTGTTTTTGGAATTTTCAAGATTTCCAACTTAATTCCATTTTTTGTGATGCTGATACAAAACATAATCCTTATGGAAAAGGAGCATTTAAAGTTTTTCTCCCTGGCATTGGAGAAAAAATGATTTCGAATGTATGTTATGTACCAAGTTTTAAGAAAAAAGTTCTCTTTTTAGTCGTGATTCGACAAGAAGGACATCAGGTGATTATGGAAGATGGTTTAGTCAAGATTAATTCAGTGAAACGGAACATGAAAAATGTCATGACAGGTTATGAAGATGGGAAACTATTACAGATAAAAGGGACAGTTATTCCAAGGCATTCTGATTTTGCAAGGGCAGTGACTACAGGTATTTCACCTGTAATACTATGGCATGTAAGATATGGACATTTGAATTTTGAGAGTCTTTCTCAATTGCAGAAAGAAGGAATGGTTTAAGTACTTCCCACTTTCAGAAATGAAAATGCAAAATGTGAAGCTTTCATTTATGGTAAACAAGGTGGAGAAAGTTTTCCAACAAGTTCATGGCGTGCAAACAGGCGGTTACATCTAGTTCACAGTGATGTTTGTGGGCCACTACAAACTTCATTTGGTGGTTGCAAATATTTCTTACTATTCATTGATGATTTCAGTAGAATGACTTCGGTTTACTTTTTGAAGAACAAGTCAGAAGCATTTGAGAATTTTAAAATTTTTTGCCAACTTTTTGAAAAAGAAGTCAAATAAAAGAGAGGTACTCTCAAGATGAATAATGGGGGGGGATTCACTTCAAATGATTTCAAAACTTATTGCAGTGAAAATGGCATAAGGCAACATCTTACTAATGTTTACACTCCACAGCAAAATGGAGTAGCCGAAAGAATGAATCGCACCTTGTTCGGAATGGCGCGATCCATGTTAACTTTCAAGAGGTTAAGTCAAACATATTGGGCAGAAGCAATACATACATCTGTCTACTTAAGAAATAGATCTCCAACTGCTTCTTTAGATGGAATCACACCTTATGATGCTTGATTTGGTTTCAAACCTCGAGTTAAACATCTTAGAGTTTTTGGATGAGTATGTTATGCCTTAGTTTTGAAAGAAAAACGAATGAAGCTTGAATCAAGAAGTTTAAAATGCACGATGATTGGCTATTCTGATCAAAAGAAAGGGTAACATCTTTTGACCAATGGAAAATTCATTGTGAACAGGGATGTCATTTTTTATGAAACTGAGAGTAAGAGTGATAAAGAAATTGAACATCTTCTTCACAAGTTAGAAACTAAGGGAAGTAAAAGAAATGGAAAAATGCAAAGTCAACCAAATTCTTCAAATTGGTATGAACTTGATTTTTCTTCCTCTGAACATGAGTCATCCAGTCCATCTACATCAACAACATCATCTGGGTCTTCTAGCAATTCATCTGCATCTCCAAGCAATAGCAGTTCTTCTAACAGTGATTCTTCGCATTCTTCACCTGAACGACTAACATCAGTTTATATTAATCCTCTTTACAATGATGGAGATTTTTCAGAAGTGCAAACAAGTGAGCACCAACTACTGAAACGGGAAATTCAACTTTTGAAAGATGTAAAGCCTGATGAGCAAAATAAAACAAGCACCAGAAGGGCGCATAGAAGTGAAGGCAATTTTGCCTTCATAGCAAATGATTTTACTGAACCTTCCACATACAAAGAAGCAGTAAAACATAAAGAATGGCAATAGGCTATGGTTGAAGAATATCAGGCAATAATTGATAACAACACTTGGGAACTTGTTGATTGTCTAGAAAATGTTAAACCCATAAGATGCAAATCGTTTTACAAAATTAACTATAATCAAAAGGGAGAACTTGAAAAGTATAAAGCACGACTTGTCACAAAAGGTCTTGCGCAGCAGGAAGGCATTGATTATGAGGAAATGTTTGCTCCTACAACTAAATGGAACGCCATCCGATTAACACTTTCATTGGCCGCTCAGAAAGGATGGAAATTTCATCAATTGGATGTGAAAAGTGATTTTCTCAATGTGGATTTATAGGAGGAAGTGTATATGACCCAACCACCAAGTTTTGAAGTTGAAGGAAAAGAACATAAAGTGTGCAAATTGATCAAGGCTTTATATGGATTAAAGCAAGCTCCCCGCGCTTGGTACTCAAATATGGATGAATACCTTAAGAAAATTGGTTTTCAACAAAGTGAATCTGATGATACTTTGTATGTGCAACAACAGGGAAAATATCTGGTAATTCTTGTTATGTATGTAGATGATTTGATCATTACTGGAAACCATGATGATCATATTACACAGGTCAAAAAGGAGTTACATGCAGGTTTTAAGATGACAGATTTGGAATTACTTCACTACTATCTTGGAGTTGAAGTCTTCCAACATCCACATCATATTTTCATTTCCCAGAGTAAGTATGCAGTAGAGGTTCTTTAGTGATTTGGCATGCAAGATTGCAAGCCCATTCTCACCCCCATGGAGCAAAACTTGAAACTTTCAAAATTTGAAGGGGGGGAAAGGTGGACAGTACCACTTACAGATAGTTGATTGGCAGCTTGATTTATTTGACAAATACTCGTCCTGATCTATCTTATGTAGTCAGTATTCTTTCACGTTTTATGCAAGAACCAAGAGATAACCACTGGAATGCAGCCAAAAGGGTTCTTCGATATATCCAAGGAACAAAATATTTTGGTCTTCTTTACACAAAGACTAACAATTTTGTACTTGATGGATATTCTGATGCCGACTTTGCTGGGTATTGATGATCAACATCCACTTCAGGTTATTTAATGAACATGGGGTCAGCAGCAGTATCGTGGAGTTGTAAGAAACAAGCTACAATGGTCATTTCTTCAACATAAGTAGAGTACATTTCAGCATGTGAAGCAGCATGTGAAATTGTTTGGTTGTGCAGAATTTTGCAAGACTTGGGCATTTCTCAGGCAGAAGCTACATCATTCTTCATTGACAGCCAGTCAGCCATCAAACTTGCCAAGAACCTAGTTTTTCATTCAAAGACAAAGCATGTGGACACTAAGTATCATCATATCAGATCTCTCGTTGCCAAAGATTTCCTCAAGCCAGTTTATTGTCCTTCCGAAAATCAAATCTCTGACACTTTCACAAAACCACTTGGCATAATAAAATTTACTAAGCTCAGGGATGAACTTGGTATCTGTTGTAATGTATCTTTGGATCATAAGGGGGAATGTTAGATGATCCAAAAATACAATCCTATCATAGGTTATAAAATTAATATAAAATAATTATTAATTTAAGATATTAAATTAATAATTATTATTCTAGAATGTTTAATCATTTAGAATTAGTATTTTGTTGTAATTAGAATAAAATAATTATTAACTTAAGATATCAAATTAATAATTATTATTCTTGAATGTTTAATCATTTAGAATTAGTATATTGTTGTAACTAGATATGACTCTCCAAATGTGTTGTATCTTAGGCTCTATTTTAAGAGATTTGTTAGCTAGTTGGTTTGAATAACATTTATTGTAAATGGACACTTGTTATTTAATAACTGATCAATAATTAGAGCTAGTTAGGACATGAAGCTTATAAATAGATCATTGCAAGAGTGTTTGGATGTTCGGGTGTAAACTCTTGCAAAATCAAATTATGTAATTATTTTTTCTGATTAATAAAATTATGTGTCTGAGGACACTTCTGCCATTAAAGCTTTCCAATTTCCATATGATTATTTTGGTATCTATGAACTCCTCATCTCATTCAAGCTATGAAGCCCCACTTCAAATATCCTTTATAAAAAAAAATGTAGGTTTTAATTGTTTTGAAAAAAATATTTTTAAGTGTATTTAAAATTCACATCAAGCATGGAGACTAATCCCACAAGATATATATCATAGTATCTAAAAATATATAAAAAAAAAAAAATTTAGAAAATTAAAAAATATAATTTAACATAATGTAATAATATCTTCTTTATATTTTTTAATAAAAATAATATATAAATGATGGTAGAGTTGATATTATAATTCTTTTCCATTATCAAAAGAACTTTCTGAAAATTATTTTAGTGATATATTTGCCTACAAGATATATTATCGCCGGCTTTCTCTTCATTGCCCTTGCTACACGCTTTAACAAAAATTCCAATACTCACTAGTTTATCAGGAGTTATTGACAATGGACTTTACCACACTTTTATTATCCATGTTAATGTGGGATCCATAATTTATTAACATACTAGCACAACCATATTTACCAATGTGGTTGACATACGCCAATAGGTGTATATCAAACATATATATAACCACATTTTCCAATATGGTTGATATATGCCGATAGACTTATATCAACCACATTAATAATTATTATAGCTATTTTTTTAAACACCAACCATTTATGATTATTAATAACTATATAAACATTAACAACTCTATTATTTTTATATATTATTATATGATTATCATATTAATATTATAATAATAATATAAAATCATAATATTAATTAATAATAAAAATAATTCATAATATTAAACCCAATGGACTAATACTATAAACTCAACATAAATAAACCCAAATATAGATATTACACACACTAAAATAAACATGCTTTATTTTCATGGTGAGACAATCCTTGTCACAATGTGACATTCAATCGTGGTTGACCATGGTTGGCTATGATTGACAATGGTTTACCATGATCGATATTATAAACGTAAGGGAATAATAATCCCAAGGGATTAATATGATAAACCCAAAGAAATAATAAAATGAAGGGATTAATACTAAAACACCAAGGAATTATGAACCCAAGGGAATAATAGTAAACCCAACATATGCCAAACCCGTGTAAAGATTCACTCTCAACCCTCTTAATAATAATCATCTATTTAGTTAAATTTTAATCAAATTAAAAAATCATTAAAAAAATGAATATAATG
>APFE030554708.1:49451-62505 GCA_000404065.3 Pinus taeda | reverse complement strand
AATAAACTTAATTAAAAATTCTATTATGATAATATCTGTTATTAAAATTTAAAAATATATTAATTTTACAAATTATTATGATCATAATATATTTTATATGTATTAAGTTATGTCATATATTAAATAAATTCATAAAATTACATTGAAACAAGGGCTACATATAGCTACATAGTAGCTAGCTTAATGAAATTTAAAAAAAAAACAATAAAGACATAAAAATTCATCACAAAAATACAAAAGAAAACTAATAAAATATTGTATTATTGAAAGCCGCCACCAAAACTTAAGAATTATGATTTGCTAATATTATTTATATTAATATATGCACTTTAATGGGTCTAACAATTTAATAATATTATCTATACAACTTGAGTGGGCCTAATGGTTAAGAGCATGTATTTCCTCCCAAGAGGTTCGTGACCTTAAAAATGGATAATTAATAATAATTGTTTTTTATGATATATATAATAATATATTATATATATATAATATATTATATATATATATAATATATTATATATATATATATATAATTTTCATAGTAAAATTATTAAAATATGTTTTAATATAAGAATAAGTCATTTAAATTGAAAACATAGAGAAAAAATTAAAAGTCAAGAAAATGGAAATAATAGAAAGGAGGACAAAATAAAAATTAAGTTAAATAAAAAATAAATAAAACAAAAAATTAGTAATAGATGGAAATGGAAGTTACTAAACAACCTAAGACCTCAACCAATCACCTCACAAATAAATAAATTTAAATAATAAAAATTGGATTCCCAATGTTAAACTATGGATAAATGACATAAATGTTTGGTCAAAAACAAACTTACAATCAGTGAACAAAAAAATGATACCATAATAATACAACTTCAGTGGGCCTAATGGTTAAGAGCATGTGTTTCCTCCTAAGAGGTCATAGGTTCAAAACCAGAGGGGGGTAGTGTATGTATGCCTTCGTAGGCTTAACAGTCAAATCGTTGCACGGAGGTGGGTCCCTTGTCCCACAAACAAGGGTGTAACGCCCCTACACTGGCGGTACTCTTCCAACCGCACTATAGCGAGGTGTGGCACTAACAACCATTTTCTTTTCACCAATACTTATGATTGTAGACTACGTCTAACATTCCATACTTAGTTTATTTTTTGTTACCAAGTATTATTATTAGCCTTTATACAGATGAAAACCCATACATATTCATCATCAACAACAATTAACACATATACAATTGCACAATAGTATAAAGGGAGGGGCAACTCCCTGCAATATGAGTCTGCCTGATATCAATATATATAATTCTTTAGTTTTACAAAGTATAAGTTAAATATTGGGAAACCTCAAATTTATACTTAGCCAAATTTCCAACTTAGGCAAACTCGGTTGCCCAGCTCGTCGGCGCCTTTGCACAATCGCCACATAACTCACCAACCCTTCGTTCACCTCGCCGCACGTCTTCACCCGACTCACTCTCCGTTTGGTCTGCAAAAACCCAAACCATGTTCACCCGCCCACACGTAGTCTTACTTGCCCCACTCTTGGAAAATACCCAAATCGCGTGGAGCTGCACATAGTACTGCCTGCCCAACTCTTCGTTCATGACCTTCGTTTCCACCATTTCATCGTGCACGGTGCGCCGTCACCTGGCCACCCATTTGCACAACCTCACCGTGTCGACTGACTCACCTCCATGCATGGCACACCCTGCCGAGTCACCCGTTCAGCACTTCGGTTGATCGTCTAGTAGACGCCCTACTTAGGTCGCCCGTCGTGCATGCCTGACCTAAGATGGGAATCCCCCATTTAGGATGTGGAAGAATATTATCAGATTCATAATAAAACTTCTTAGGAAAAAACTTCTGTAACTGAATAAGTTGTCTATCAACAATGAGTATATATTTATCAAATTCAATAAAAGCTTTAGCTCTTGATAAAATAAAATTCTTATTATCTTCATCATACAATTGGTATGCCTTAGAAGTGACAGAATACTGCAAAAATGTACATTTTTTTCTTCTTTCACTAAACTTTTTTTTTGTGGTTTAGGAATCAAAGCATAACATTGAGAATCATCAATTCTGAAATGTTGAATATTAGGAAGTCGATTATACCAAATTTCATATGGATTTTTATTGTTACTGATAGAGGAAGGAAATTGATTTCTAATAAAAGATGCATAGGGCACTTCTTCTAACAAAAACATGAATTTACACTCATCAACAAGATCACTAATCTAACCATATTGACTAGTTTTCATTGATTTGTTTGGCAACAAAATTTGTTATAGCTTATAAGGTATTGCAGTTTGGCGTTTCATGAAATTCTCTTGCAAATGCCTTTCAAAAACATGTGAATTATATTATTCCTCATTCTCAGTTCTTATAGTACCAATATTAAGCTGAGCTTCATTTGTAATCAAGATATGAATTTTTTCAAACACGTCTAAAAGAATATAGACCCAACACATCCTCGAATAATCATCAATAAAAGTGAGTACATATTTATTTCCATTACCAGTCGGTACGAGTATAGGTCTATACAAATATGAGTGTATGTGAATTAATTTCCTTGTAGCTCTAGAAGTAGAATTTTGAAAAGATTGTTTGTGATTGTTCCCCAATATACAAGTATTACATGGAGTCAATATACAAGCATGCCACAACAAAGATGACAAGAAAATATCATATTGTTGAACCAAATGATTAGAATTTAATGCAACAGATGTTATACATTTCAACTTTAATAGTTTCTATTCTTCCACACCTATAATTATTGTTTTATTTTCAGTTGTTCCTTGAATTTCCACTTTACCATCAAATATGTGAGTGGAATGTCCTTGTTGTCTTATTTTTACAAGACATAATAAATTCGTTTGGAACTGTAGAATGTAAAGAACATATTTTAAAGTATAATTTGCATGCTCATTAATTTTCAACTCAATAGAACCCATTCTTGATGGTTTGATTTGAGACTTATCAGAAAAATAAACAACTCCATCAATATTATCAATGATGTTTTGAAACAAATCTCTTCTAAAGGTCATATGAAAAGTTGCAGTTGTGTCTAAAATCAAATTGTTATTCCATGGAGAAAAATAGGTACTAAATATATCTTCCATATTATAATTACAATGGACAAAAACACAATTTGCATTCGTAGAAGATTGTCCTTTTTCGGGAATTAGTTGATCTTTCTTTTCAAGCATTTGTTCTTTACTTCCATTCATTTTCTCCCATGGAATTCTACAACTTCTAATAACGTGTCAAATTTTACCACATATGAAGTATTTTACAGTTGTTTTTTTACTTTTTTTTGTTTATCATTCTATTGTTTATCTCCCTAATTAGTCCCCATCCGTCCCGTCTTTAATTCCTCCTACCTCATCCACTGCTACCCTTAGTATTTTTTACATATTCTTCTTTAGGTTTTTGGTCTTTTTGAGAAATAAATAATGTTTTAGTATTGGAGTTATATAAGGCTTGTTTATTTCCAAAACCTTTCTCTCTTTCTATAATTTTTCTTACTAATTCATCAAAATCTAAATCTTTTAATTTCCCAAATGCTTGGAGAGATTCCCAGTAGTGTGAATAACCAAGGTAAAGATATTTTATAAAGGTACTAAGTTGTAGATAAACTTTGACTCCAATATCTTCAATTTCATGATTGATGGCTTTAATTTCATAAGTTTTAATGGATAATTATATTTCATTTCAAGATTAAATAACCTCAATAATAACTGTGTAATCTCCAATTTAGAATGTGAATCATAAATATATTTCAATTTTGTTATTGTTTCATATGTGGTTTTACTTTGAATTATGTATCTTCTTACCTCTTCTCAGACTGAAGTGGAAACTAAAGCATAGACCTTCCTATCCTTACTCTCCTATATTTCTAATTGTTTTTCTTCATCAGGCGATTCTGGTGCATTACCTCAATTTTCCTTCATAGACTCCATCTCGTAGATCATTAAAAATAAGTGTATTTTTTATTTTCATATACCACTCCTCATAATTTTCCTTTCCAGATATAAAAAATCCAACTCAAGATACTAAAGAATTCATCTTTTGTAGATAAAATTAGCAGTCAAAAAATGTAATTATACAGAAATCTGTTTAAAAAAAATATATGTTTCGACTAGGAACAAATTTTACTACAGATCAATATTAATCAACTATAAACTAATTTGATGGTGTCTCACAACCTTATAATGGCGGTAGGTCAGGAGTATCTTACTAGTTCCTTTCAACGACGTCCAATGAACAACATTTAAAAAATCCAACAAAACACATTTAAATGGCGAAACCAAGGAATTCAATACAACGGCATGGTCAAAATTCAAGAACAGGTGACGTTATTAGCCATACGTGTCATGATATCCAATAAATGATATTCATCAGGAATCAATGACAAAGTTTGTCTATCATGCATGTCACGCAAGCCAACAATACCCAACATCACCTTGCTCTCAAAGGTTTAACATGGGCAGTGGTGTCATATGGTGGTTTTAAAAATAAAAATCGGTTTAAAAACGAGTGGCTATTGGTGGGCTCCAGGATTGTAGCAATAATGCTACAACTCCTAGGACTCCCTTCTTTACTTTTATCAACCTGGTAGTTCATAACAAACTTGGAAGCGATGGTGTTATATGCACAAGTACTAGCTCTAGCCGCAGGTTGTCACTTGATCAACTGGAACAAGTCTACTAGGAGCTTAAGCCAAATTCTATGAGCTCTAAGAAGAAGATTTTAAATGTGATGGACAAAAGCTAACTCAACAAAGGCTAATCTACTTGCAAAAAGAAGCGAAAAGCAAAAAGGAAATGCAAACCCTAGTAAACCCTAGTTTTACCGACTAACCCTACTAGTGCAAGGAAAATGACAAAAGCTATAGTAAGGGATGCGATTGACTCTTGGGAAGGTTAATTGCATGTGTCTAAGCTACTTTTGAAGTGAAATCTGAAGAGGAACATCTTTTTTTATTTTTGAGTGATCTTATAGAATTATTTTGCATGTGTTTTAGCTATTTTTGACTATGCAGAGGTTGATTGATGAAAGGAAATGGCGAGGGCAATTGTAGGAGGTTGGGAAGGTGAGAAGGGGGCCTAAGGGGTCGCTAGTACCCTTCCATAGAGTTTCATAGTGTTCGAGTCTCAAGAAACCACTCTCGTGAGCTTCTACAGGAAGTCTGCAGGGGTTCTACAAGATGTTCTACAGGATGTTCTGAAAGGGAATTTTGGAGGGTTGATGGTGGAGAAGTGGAGATGGAGGTTAGATGAGGGTGCGAAGATTTATAGGACCTGGTGAATGAGGCTAAGGAGTGATTAAGGTGACTAAGTTTGTTCAAGGATGGAGGGAGCAATGATGCATAAGAATGTAGAAATTAGGGCAAAGTGGGAAAATTTGGCAAATGAAGGGAAAGAATATGAGTTATGGGATGGATTAGGTTGTATTGATGGAGGAAGGTTAGGCAAGAAGGTACCATAGGTGTTCTGCACACTATTCTCCAAAACTGACCAAACAAAGACTATGCAAACCAAAGATCTAGCTATTTTGACCTATTTTGACCTAGAAACCAGCAACCATGATGAATAGACATTTATTGGTAGAAAATCAAGTAAGATAACTATGATAACTAAGCAAGAATGGATCCAAGAATGTAATCACAACTGGTGCCAACTTTTGCAACTAAGAATCTAACACTAGCCATTGCATGAAGAAGCAAGAACATTGTTTTTGTGGCAGCAAGGACACCTTGGTCTCAGCTCATGGTCCCAAGGAGGGAGAGGTGAGATCAAAGGTTGGTTGATGGCCTTTTTCGAAGATATTTTCTGTTACCAACCTATCAAATCAACCTAAAACATGAAAAGGTATTTCAATCATCAAAAATGACCTAGGTAACCAAGCAAGATTTTAATCTACTAGCAGAAATTGTTCTATGAATATAGCAAAAACATATACCAGTACACAGAGGAGGCTCTGGCACTTGGGTTGGGCCCAACCCCAAGAGATACAGGCTCCTAAGAAGAAGCTTAGAGCTGATGCAAAATGAAACTGATCTCCATTACTCAGAAAATAACCATGTCACAAAAATGTTTATAGCAAAAGCTCCCAAACGAGCTGAAAAGCAGAGTAGCACTAAAATGTGAAATACAAATGTTCCAAAAGTAGAATACAAAGGCTGGAAGCCTTCCTTCTTATGCACTATGAGGACCTCCAACATCCCTCCTTAACTCAAGGGGCTTGACTGCTCAAACTGCAAGTAATCAGTTACTTTACAAAAGTTGCTCGGCTGCCCTTGGGAATCATCATTGGTGGCCTGTTGAACTCCGAGCTAATGGTGGAAAATTCGAGGAAGGGGCCATTTATTGTAAGAGACACCCTTCCTACAAATCCTTAGTCTTGTTCCATCATATTTGGCTATCATCTTGCTCATAAATGCTTGACCTTGGTCCAAAACTTGTCAAAAAATCTACAATAACCACGTATTAGACTTCATGGTCAAGTGACTATTCTCATTTATTCAATTAACATAGATATACTCAAAAGCATGCATAAACTATGAATAATGGTGGACTAATTGAGAATAATAGGAAAAATGAGCCCAATAAGTTACCCATTTTTGGGGCTCATCATCACCCCCTACTAAAAGGGTTGCTCATCCTCTGAGCAACTAATCTAGCTCATCATCTTTAATTGCCTTGAATGCCTCTCTAACATCCCAATTTTCCAAGGTGATGTCTTCTTCTCGGTCAGGAAACCCTACTTTTCACTCTACTTCCTCCCACTGCCTATGCTCCTCTTCTTCTTTGACCCCTTCCAACAGTCCTAAAAGCAAGGGAGGACTGAACTTTAGGCCGATCCAGTTGGCCTACAAATTTTTCCAAGGCCTCCCTCATTGTTTGTAGAGTGGTACTCTTGCCAAGGCCTCCCTCATCCTTGTTGGGGAGTGGTATTCTCTTATTTTCAGACTGTGGGATAGTGTGTTCCACCTCCTTGTGCAAGCATGAATGTAGTCATCCCCTAACAGTCTTTCCATGTCCTCAAAGTGAGCAATGGCTTGAGCTTGTCATTCAATGTAATCTAGTAGAACCTAAGGGTTGTTGGCTAGGTTTTTATGGGCACATATTAAGGTTGAGGGATCCTCTAGTTCTGCTCTGATCATGAGTGGCTCACTTAGCTCCCTCTTCATAATATCTTGAATCTCTGCTGCTCTTTTTTCCTCATGATTTAACCAAGAGGCCATGGCCATAAGTTGCACATCGCCCAATGCAGCATTGGGGTCCCACAAATTCATGTTTGGAAGGGCCAAGTTTTGTAAATAGAATTATAATAACTTGGCCTTATCTTCTGCTGAGCTACTGTCACACAAAGCCATGAATTGATGGTAATTTTGAAATGGAATGGTGTCCGTTTGGGCCAAGGTGTTAATCTGGAATTGCAACCATTGATCTTTAAGATATAAGGCATATGACTTGGTAGGTTGCCTACATTGCAAGGCTTCTACTGCCCAGCTGGCCATGCAGGCAAGTTGGGCTCCTTTCTCTTGTACCTGTTGCTTTAGAAACTGTATTTCCTCTACTGCTTGTGACTCCTTCTCCTGTAGTTGTTTTGTTAGCACCTCTACCTCAACCTACGGCATGTCCTCTCTCTGCTGTTCATCAGAGGTTTCTTTGTCTACTGGAGGCCTTTCCCGTTGTTGTTGTTCTACCATTATGGGGGGGCCTATCTTCCCTATGACTTCTGTAGATCCACAACTTCTGTTTCAGCAACTCATTCCCTTCCTAATTTGGCCCTTTCACTGCTTTCCACATGCCTTACCATGGCCAATTCTTTTCTTGATTACTTGAGTTGTTCTTCCAAGTGGCCTATGTCTACCACACCCTTGGACTTGGCAATCGTCATCCAAGTTTGAGTCCTAAACCTTTCTTCTTCCAGTGCAAGGAAAAGTGGAATCACAAATTTCTGGGGAATTATCTTCCCGACTTGTAACAGGTTATAGTATGAGCCCAAGCTAGGTTGGGGGCTTGGTTCTATTATTTCCTTGATAATTTCTTCTTCCTGTGATGGTTTGGCCACCTTTTCCTCCAGTTTCTTGGTCTCCCTTACCTTAGCTAGAGTTTCCTGTAGAGATGTCTCAGCTTCCTATAGAGCTGTCTTTGAGTCCACCAGCCTAATTTTCTTTCCAGGTGGAGGTTTTTGGGCTTCCTTGTTCATAGGTGATGGATATCTTTGTAGGAGACTCTTCTTTTGGTTTAGGTGTTGTATCTTCAATGACAATTGGCACCTTTGATTGAGGTTGGGGTCTGCCCACTTTGATCCGTGTGCTCCTCCTTGCTTTAAAGTACATGGAGGTTTGCCTTTTTCTCTTCCCTTTTGGTTTTGGAGGTGTTCTTAAGGCAACAAGCACAGCTGTTGCCTCCCTTGCCAATATCTCAGGTGATTTCTCCTCTTGCTGTTCTTTTTCTCTGTTTCCTGTAGAAGTCCCTATGTCAACTGTTTCTGTCTGTGTTGCTGCTATTTCAAGATGTGTCTTTTCCTTTTGTTTCTGTGTGCCTGCTTTGGCTGTGATAGCCTTCATTTGGGGTTTTTCAACCCTCTCTACTCGACTCTGCATTCTCCTTTCCCTTGGTGTTTCTGTTGTGGTTTCCGCCTCTGTTTTAGGCTTAGCAATCTGGCCCACTTTTCCTTTTTCTTTTTGTTCTTGTTGTGCTTTATTGTCCTAGGTTCCTCCACCATTGGTTTTCTCACCTTCTTCAGTGTGTTCCCCCTCCTCACTGCTAGATGGGGTGATGTTTTCGGCCAAAATTATAATATTGTGATCCCTATATATGTTTCTGAATATTTCCCAACATATGGGGATAGTGTAGGTGTGCAGGGCATCTTCCACTAATAGTTTGATGAGCCCATGATGGGCCAACTGATCTAGGATATCTTCATTTATTTTGTACTACATTCAATTATTAACTGAAGAAGGAAATAGGGAATGCTCAGTTTCTTGGTTGGAGGTAAATCAATCCCATGTCTTAGTTAACACATCAACCTGAAATGATAACCATAGATGATGCTAAATCTTCCTTCATATGTAATGTACTTCATGATTTGGAAACTGACTTCACTCCAGAGAGGACACAAGCTAGTTCTCCTAACCCGATTTTTGTCTTCTATAGGATGTTCCTCGGGCAGAAAGAATTTTTTCTTGGCAGCTTGGTCCAATAACCTCTCTTCTTTACTCCAAGGGAGCCCTAATGGTAGACTACTAACTCGACTAATGAGCTCAGGGGTAAGTTCTAGGGTCAAACCCATAAAACTAATTGTGGCATGTGTCTTTGATTGAGGTCTTAGGGATATTAAAAACACCTGAGCTATCTCCTTGTCATGACCCTGAATTTTGTCAAAGAAGGACATCCAATTGGCTCAGGTGAAAAGGTCCACCACTTCAGGATGCTCATGCAGTTTGCTAGAGTCCGAGGGTTCTTTCCTTATGAATCCCCTTGGCATGGTGAGAGTGCTCTTTTTTATGCTTTAATCAGAAAAGGGAATGTTGTTTATCGTTTCCCCCTAAACTCAAGAAGGAATTTATCGGGTGTCCAATATCAATTAGCAATGGTTCCCTAGTTTTAAGACTACTGTTACCCAGAACTTGGATGTCTGTTTATGGAAGGAAGAATTTTGTTTCTATAGACAGAGTACATAGATCAAGTTTTCTTCTCAACACATAGACAGATATGCAAATTAAAAAAATTTCATACACAGGCTGGCCTCCACAGCTACATATATCTTCCCTATAGGAGAATTTTAAAAATAGGAAACGTGGAGGAGAATTTTGATGCAAAAACAACTAGGAAACCTAGTGCAATACACAGGCAACGTTTTACTCCCAACACACATGCAGATTTTTCCTCTGGTTTTCCAACTTGATGCCATTCAATTCACCACCTTTGCAAAACATACCTTGCATAGAGGATTTTTTTCGAGCCTACCTCGTTTGGAGCTCCAAATTTGATGAAGAAAAATCCCAGGCTTCCCTACTCCGTAAAGCTGTGTAGTCTTTCCTATAGAACTCTTCCAGTAAAAGACCCCCTGGTTCCTGTAGAATGTCACTGTGCCTCTGAGCAAGCCCAATACATTGGAGATTTTCAAAAATAGGTAGAAAAACTACTGGACGACGACTGGTTAACAGTTTTTGGAAGCGAAGGACATGTACTCCAGTCGAGGACGTTGCAAGTGAAAAATGAATAAAAGGTGGTGTGAGTTTCAGCCATGCATCTTTTAACTGTGGCATGATTCGTGGTGAGGGAATGAGGTGGCCGGACTGAACCGTTGATCTGATGTCATGACCATAATTTCTCTGCATGTTTCTAACCGCCATCACCTCCCCTCTGCCGTTAACCACCGCCACCACTACCAATCCCGACAATTTCTCCCTCAATGGACACTCGACATGTGTTGGTTACACATCTCATTAGCAATTTTGAATGTAACTGGGCTCGTTCGAATCCCACAAGGCTATGTAACTGGTCAATGGTGGCTAGTTGAATGGCCACTGATTCCATTCAATCTGAACCATTTCCATAGGCATGCATCTTTTAAAATATAGTTTATGCAATTGACGAATGAGTTTAGGCACTTACCTGTGTGGTCACAGCTGCGTTATGCAAACTGTGGGTCTTAGAACCACTCCTTTATTTGCTACTGCTTCGTGCACGGGTGGTGGAACCCGTACCTTCATTTGTTGATGCTGCATGCATGGGTTTTGGAACCCATTCCTTCGTTTGTTGTTGCTACATGCACAGGTTTTGCTTGGCTTCGGCTGCTAATGATATTCTCACGTTCTAGATGAGCCCTTTGCATGTTTCCTTTGTCGTTTTCGGTTGTCTCTGTCTCCAGAGTATACCTTCCAAAGGGATCAGTTGCTGCAGGATTCCTGTGGGATGTCTTGTAGCTGCTTCTCCTCCTGGGATGCAAGCTAAAATGAGCAGGGCTATCCTGCTAACGACGGATTCGGCTAATGAGGAGTCTAGATGGAGATTGACAAGTATGGTGAGCGAAACACTATTGCTTGATTTGTCACTAAAAGTTCTTGCTAGTAGTATGCAAAAAACAGGGTTTTCTTGTGTGACTGTGCAGGAACAAATAACAGGATGGGTGCAATGGAGGTGTAAAGAGATGAAACATGGTGACATATGGTGATGGACAGAAGAAAGGGTGTTTGTAGGCCTAACAAGCAGATTCCAACCTTTGGATTCTCTTCCAAGATCAATTCTGGCCTGTCTAAAGGTTTTACAGGATCTTCCTGTAGAAGACATAGAACTTCCTGTAGAAGATACAGAACTTCCTGTAGAAGGCCAAAAACTTCTTGTAGAAGGTGAAATCTTAACCCGAATGTGATCAAATCTTAGGAAAGAGGAGTGGTCATGGAAGAAGTGTTTGTGAGGGGTGCTTGCAGCATGGTGCTGACCTCTATCCTTGTTTTGTGCGAACCTCCTTACCTGCAATGTCTTCCCTACAACCTGCAATTATTCAACAAAAATTAGGTCTATTCCTTGTATTTTTTTCTTTTCTTTTATTTTTCCTCTTTTTTTTTTTCAGAGAGAGAGAGACAGTTGGTGTGCCTCCAGGAGGTTTTCACCCTCACTATCTGCCCCGGGTGCCTCTAAGAGGTTTTCACCCAAGGATCTTTTTATTCTTTTTCTGTTTTTTTTTCTTTTCTTTTCTTTTCTTTTTTAATGATCAAGGTGTGGGTGGAGTAGAGACAAGGCCTTGCTCCACTACCAGCACTGATTTGTCCAGCATTTCAATGAACCCTACTTAGAAAGTGGCTTCCTATAGATTTTCAATCGGTACTCGTTGACAAGCGTAGGGATGGCTTCTTCATCAATGGTCTTGATAAGGACTGAACCATTGTCGTTGCATTTTTCCACTATATATGGTCCCAACCACCTTGTCCTCAGCCTCCACTTGAAATCCTTGTATCTGTAGTCATATAGTAGTGCCCAATCTCCTGGCTGAAATTTCTTTTCGTTAAGGTGTCGGTGATGCCATATCTTTCTCTGGAGTTGGACCACTTCTGAGTGGAGGAGGGCCTGCATTCTTTGTTCATCCAATCCATTGAGCTGTGGTAACCTTTCTTGTTGTGCATGGCTGAGGTCTAGGTCCAGCTGAGCTACCAACCTCAATGTGTTGTACTCGAATTCTATAGATAGCAAAGCCTTCTTCCTGTATACCAGCTCATAAGGTGTGAAACCTGTTCTAGTTTTCCAAGTGGTGTTGTTGGCCCAGGTGGCCTCAACCAAGCGATTTTCCCAATATTTTCTACTGTTGCTCACCACTTTCGTCAAAATCTCTTCCAAAGCCCTATTAGTGACTTCCACCTGCCCATTTTCTTGCGGATGATAAGGGGTGGAGGTTTTGTACCTGATCTTGTGATGAGCGAGCAGGTCTTCAATCAGGTTAGAGGTTAACTAACTTCTTTGATCTGTGACTAATTATCTTGGGTAGCCAAACTTGTAGAAGATATTTTCCCTCAAAAACTCAACCACTTTTTCTTCTATCGTTGCCTTGATTGCCTTTGTCTCTACCCACTTTGTCAGGTAGTCCGTGCACACAATGATGTAAGACTTTTGCTTTGAAGGAGGATTGATAGGACCCACAAAGTCCATGCTCCACTTCATAAATGGCTCGAAAGTCACCTGAGGTTGGAGGGGCATTTCATCCAACAAAAGTTTGTTTCCCCATCCTCTGACATCGGTCACATTAGCTGATGTATCTTCTGACATCTTGATGAAGAGTGGGCCAATAGTAGCCTGCCTGTAGAATTTTGAAGGCAATCCTTTTCGTTGCAAAGTGGCCTCCACACAGTCCATCATGACAAGTTAGGAGGATGTCAAAAAATTCCTCCTCCCTGACACAACGCCTTAACATCTGATCTAGGCCAAGTTTAAATAGGTTGCCCCCAATCCAAGTGAATGGGGCACTTTTCCTCACAATTTTGCTCTTCTCTTTTGAGGATAGGTGTGGAGGGAACTATGCTGAAACCAAGTAATTTGCTATA
>APFE030554708.1:16405-35518 GCA_000404065.3 Pinus taeda | reverse complement strand
TAGCTAGTTGGTTTGAATAGCATTTATTGTAAATGGACACTTGTTATTTAATAAGTGATCCATAATTAGAGGTAGTTAGGACATGGAGCTTATAAATAGCTCATTGCAAGAGTGTTTGGATGTTTGGGTGTAAACTCCTCCAAAATCAAATTATGTAATTATTTTTTCTGATCAATAAAATTACTTGTCTGAGGACACTTATGCCATTATTATGGTATTAGAGCTCCAGTAATGCTACAATGGATGTGAAGAGGAGATTCCAGCTCTACAAGTTTTTGGAAAACTCCATTAAATTGATTAGCGAATGATTGGTATGAAATTTGTCAAGCTTTTGTTCAAAAGAAAAGAAATTTTATTATTTTATTGATTTTAGATTTTTAAATCTGAAAATCAATTTTATATTATTATCAAAAAAAAAATTGTTGTGTCTTGATTTTCTATTATTTGCTCGGCTTCAACAATTTCTCCTTGAATTCTCCCCGTTGCACCATCTCCGACCCCAAATGAGGATACCCAAGAGCGCATCAACCATCCCAAACGAGCAAAGTGTGCTCACCTGTCTTTTCAAGACACCCAGTGGATGTTTCCACCGGGCCGCCTTGGTCTGATTCCCCATTGTTATGCGATGCATCCTGGATTGAGAATTTTCCAATCTCTGTTTGACTGAACCATGTTCCTCTTCAACCTCCAATTGATCACTCTGTCTAGAATATTCCTAGATTTCCTCATCCCTTGCATCAGGATATTTCTCCTCAAACTCGCCCTTGCCAAAGGTATCCGCTGATCTCAGCATAGTTACACAGCTTATGCACAACATCCCCTCAGTCATGTCGTCATATTTTATGTCACCTATGGCCACAATGTGATTCCCCTTCTTGCTTCATGTTTATATTTATCTCAATTCAAATTCTCCAAGCCAACAACACATCTACAACAACATGCTTGGGCATAAATATTAAAATTGTTACAGTTCTCACTTTGGTCTATCGCTTAAAGAGATGAGCTGATTCATATGACCCAGGTACAAAATGAATACTGGCACATAGAAATTGCAGCAGTGTCGCTCATAGAGGTTACGAAGAAGATAACAAATCGCATGTTCTTGAGAGCAGTTGAATAACATCAAATACGCATTTTGCTTGGCAGACAGATCTTGTTCTATCCCCAGGGCCTTGCAGCGCCAGATCAATCTTCTTGCAGGTTTTTTTAACCGAAAATTCATGTGTCAGCATTCCATTTAGCAAGTCTAGTTTCGCAGCAAATCTGCCACCGAAAGGTTGGAGATGGATTTTTGCCTACATTTTTAGTACTTCAGCACACCTCATTTCTTGTAAACAATTAACACGCAATTTGATACCAATTGTCATTGAACCGAGAATTGAACACGCAATCAGTCATTCCTCATATGGTTCCTGACCAGAACAAATCCGCCTTCCAAGAAAATGACTCTCCTTACGTGCTTCCTTTGTTTTGAAGTAGCTGCATCGTCAACGGTGAGAGATCCCCTTGCTGGGAAAGCATGAGGTCACTTCTGCCACGATTGAGTTTTTTAAACAACAAAATACCCACCAATAGTGAAAGAGCTATCATGTTGTATCTCTTTCCAAGATCAGTTGGTTTACTAAATTAAATCCCCACGGTGGGTCTATAAGTATGAGCTTGGTTGGGTTATAGGAGGGCTTGCTTGCCAAATATCGATTTGCAAAAAAAAACGTGGAGATGGGACAAAGTCTGGCCATCAAAGCGCTCAACAAAGAGAGAATATTGAAGGATAAGATGGTGGAGCAACGTTGCTAGTTTTCCAATCAATGAAACCTGCCAGCATAAAACCAGGTGAAGCCTGCCACCTATCAGCTTGATCATAAAGTGTTTTTTTTTAATTTAATGCATTATGTATTTTGGGGAGATCTCGTGATTTTTTAATTTTGGAATTTATGATTTGTGGAGTAATAAGGTGGTTTGTAAACCTTTGGAGTAATAAGGTAATTTCAATTGTAATTTTGTGAAGGGATAAGTGTAACTCAATATTTTTACTTTGAGGGGGGGGGGGGTGTAATTTTTTTACCAGTTTTTGCAAGAGCCTCATTGTAAAAGTCAAATTTTGAAAGTTACCTTGTAATTTTTGAGAAATTGACTAAAGCTCAGTCATTTTTCTCTTGCTTCAACGACTATACGAAGGTCAAGGCCAAGCCCCGATAGATCAAATTTTTTTTTTGGCGTAGTGTGTTGCTTGTTGTGTTGCCCATATTGACATTTTCTTTATTCTTGGTGCGAAGCTTCAACACTACCATGTCTAAGTTGATTAATTTGTTTTCTGATACCAACAAACTTGAAGGCACAAAATCTTATAAAACATGGCTCCATCTCATCGAAAGCACTCTCATTTACAATGAATTATGTCAAGGTATTAATGATGGAGATATTAATTTGAATAAACCCATAGATGCAGGTGCACTAGCAAAATGGGAAGTTAAGAATGTCAAAGACTTAGCTGTTATTAAATTTTCTGCGAATAATGAAATGTATATCCATATAGAAAATGCTACAGATGCATGGTCTTCTTTGAAAACTTTTAAAGACCTTTTTGATGCTCAGCCTGAATTACAGAAAGTAGATCTACAATAAAAATTATTGCAACAAAAATTAACTGAAGGAGGTGATGTTCTTGAATATATCTCAAGACTTAAGAATATTAGGCAGGAAATCATTGATGCTGGTTTTCCAGCAATTAATGATAGCTTTATGGTCACAATTGTAATTACTGCACTTCCTTCTTCCTACACGTATTTTTTGGAGACTCTAAAATTAACTGGGAAATTAGAGAAACCAAAGTTTGATGAGATCTGTGAAATGTTGACTCAACATGATAAAACCTTTCGGAAGAAGAAGAAATTTGGTGAAGATGTTTTTCTCATAGAGGCCAGCACTAGTAAATTATCAGCAGACAATTCTCGAGGCAAAGGCAGAGGCAATTAGAATCAAGTAGCACAAATTCGAGGTTGAAGCCAAAGTATGGGAAACAACTTCAACAGAGGCAATAGTTCAAGGAGGAGTAATTTTCAAGGTAGAGGAAACAACCAAGGAAGAGGCAATTTTCAAGGACAAGGAAACAATAATCAAGGTACAACACAATCTCAACATAGAAGTCAAACCAGAGGTAGAGGACAATCTTCAAGAAGAGGAAGATACTTAAGTCAAATTGCATGTCAAATATGTAACAAAGTTGGCCATTATGTTGAAGATTGTCGAAATTATATTAATAAAATTCCCAAGTTTCAACAACATTCAGCACAATTTGCAAATGATCAAGATGATGATAACTCAAAATATGTTTTTACTTCCTCATCAGCATCATAACTTTCATCCCATCTTAGAAGTGACTATGAAGATGCTGGGATCTTAGATTCAAGGGAAACTCAGCACATGACTTGTCAACGTGATTGTTTTTGGAATTTTCAAGATTGCCAACTTCATTCCATTTTTCTTGCTGATGATACAAAACATAATCCTTATGGAAAAGGAGCAGTTAAATTTTTTCTCCCTGGCATTGGAGAAAAAATGATTTCCAATGTATGGTATGTACCAAGTTTTAAGAAAAAAATTCTCTCTTTAGTCGTGATTCGACAAGCAGGACATCGGGTGATTATGGAAGATGGTTTAGTCAAGATTAATTCAGTCAAACAGAACATGAAAATTTTCATGACATGTTATGAAGATGGGAAACTATTACAAATAAAAGGGACAATTATTCCAAGGCATTCTAATTTTGCAGGGGCAGTGAATACAAGTATTTCACCTGTAATACTATGGCATGTAAGATATGGACATTTGAATTTTGAGAGTCTTTCTCAATTGCAGAAACAAGGAATGGTTAAAGGACTTCCCACTTTTAGAAAGGAAAATGCAAAACGTGAAGCTTGCATTTATGGCAAACAAAGTTGAGAAAGTTTTCCAACAAGTTCATGCTGTGCAAACAGGCGGTTACAACTAGTTCACAGTGATGTTTGTGGGGCACTACAAACTTCATTTGGTGGTTGCAAATATTTCTTACTATTCATTGATGATTTCAGTAGAATGACTTGGGTTTACTTTTTGAAGAACAAGACAGAAGCATTTGAGAATTTTAAAATTTTTTGCCAACTTGTTGAAAATGAATTCAAATAAAAGATAGGCACTCTTAAGACAGATAATGGGGGAGAATTCACTTCAAATGATTTGAAAACTTATTGCAGTGAAAATGTCATAAGACGACATCTTACTAATGTTTACACTCCACAGCAAAATGGATTAGTCGAAGGAATGAATCGCACCTTGTTAGGAATGGCGAGATCCATGTTAACTTTTAAGAGGTTAAGTCCAACATATTAGGCAAAAGCAATACATACAGCTGTCTACTTAAGAAATAGATCTCCAACTGGTTCTTTAGATGGACTCACACCTTATGAAGCTTGATTTGGTTTCAAACCTCGAGTTAAACATCTTAGATTTTTTGGATCAGTATGTTATGCCTTAGTTCCGAAAGAAAAACAAACTAAGGTTGACTCAAGAAGTTTAAAATGCACCATGATTGGCTATTTTGATCAAAAGAAAGGGTAACGTCTTTTGACCAATGGAAAATTCATTGTCAATGGGGATGTCATTTTTTATGAAACTAAGAGTAAGAGTGCTGAAGAAATTGAACATCTTCTTCACAAGTTAGAAACTAAGGGAAGTAAAAGAAATGGAAAAATGCAAAGTCAACCAACTTCATCAAATTGGCCTGAACTTAATTTTTCTTCCTCTGAAGATGAGTCATCCAGTCCATCTACATCAACAACATCATCTGGGTCTTCTAGCAATTCATCTGCATCTCCAAGCAGTAGCAGTTCTTCTAACAGTGATTCTTCACATTCTTCACCTGAACGACTAACATCAGTTTATATTAATCCTCTTTACAATGATGGATATTTTTTAGAAGTGCAAACAAGTGAGCACCAACTACCGAAACGGGCAATTCAACTTTTGAAAGATGTAAAGCCTGATGAGCAAAATAAAACAAGTACCAGAAGGGCGCATAGAAGTGAAGACAATTTTGCCTTGATAGCAAATGATTTTACTGAACCTTCCACATAGAAAGAAGCAGTAATATAAAGAATGGAAATAGGCTATGGTTGAAGAATATCAGGCAATAATTGATAACAACACTTGGAAACTTGTTGATTGTCTAGCAAATGTTAAACCCATAGGATGCAAATGGGTTTACAAAATTAAGTATAATCAAAAGGGAGAACTTGAAAAGTATAAAGCACGATTTTTCACAAAAGGTTTTGTGCAGCAGGAAGGCATTGATTATGAGGAAACGTTTTCTCCTACAACTAAATGGAACACCATCCGATTAACTTTTGCATTGGCTGCTCATAAAGGATGGAAAGTTCATCAAATGGATGTGAAAAGTGATTTTCTCAATGTGGATTTACAAGAGGAAGTGTATATGAGCCAACCACCAAGTTTTGAAGTTGAAGGAAAAGAACATAAAGTCTGCAAATTGATCAATGCTTTATATGGATTAAAACAAGCTCCCCGCACTTGGTACTCAAAGATGGATGAATACCTTAAGAAAATTGTTTTTCAACGAAGTGAATCTGATGATACTTTGTATGTGCAACAACAGGGAAAATATCTAGTAATTCTTGTTATGTATGTAGATGATTTGATCATTATTGGCATCCATGATGATCACATTGCACAGGTGAAAAAGGAGTTACATGCATGTTTTAAGATGATAGATTTGGGATTACTTCACTACTATCTTGGAGTTGAAGTCTTCCAACATCCACATCATTTTTCATTTCTCAGAGTAAGTATGTAGCAGAGGTTCTTCAGCGATTTGGCATGCAGGATTGCAAGCCCATCCTCACCCCCATGGAGCAAAACTTGAAACTTTCAAAATTTGAATGGGGGAAAGGTGGACAGTACCACTTACAGATAGTTGATTGGCAGCTTGATTTATTTGACAAACACTCATCCTGATCTATCTTATGCAGTCAATATTCTTTCACGTTTTATCCAAGAACCATGAGATAGCCACTGGAATGCAGCCAAAAGGGTTCTTCGATATATCCAAGGAACAAAAGATTTTGGTCTTCTTTACACAAAGATTAAAAATTTTGTACTTGGTGGATATTGCGATGCTGACTTTGCTGGGAGTATTGATGATCGAGCATCCACTTCAGGTTATTTAAAGAACATGGGGTCAGCAGCAGTATCATGGAGTTGTAAGAAACAAGCTACAGTGGCCACTTCTTCAGCAGAAGTAGAGTACATTTCAGCATGGGAAGCAGCATGTGAAATTGTTTGGTTGTGCAGAATTTTGCAAGACTTGGGCATTTCTCAGGTAGAAGCTACATCATTATTCATTGACAACCAGTCAGCCATCAAACTTGCCAAGAACCTAGTTTTTCATTCAAAGACAAAGCACGTGGACACTAAGTATCATCATATCAGATCTCTCGTTGCCAAAGATGTCCTCAACCCAGTTTATTACCCTTCCGAAGATCAGATCTCTGACATTTTCACAAAACCACTTGGCATAATAAAATTTACTATGTTCAGGGATCAACTTGGTATCTGTTGTAATGTATCTTTGGATCATAAGGGGGAATGTTAGATGATCCAAAAATACAATCTTATCATAGGTTATAAAATAAAAATAAAATAATTATTAATTTAAGATATTAAATTAATAATTATTATTCTAGAATTTTTAATCATTTAGAATTAGTATGTTGTTGTAATTAGAATAAAATAATTATTAATTTAAGATATTAAATTAATAATTCTTATTCTAGAATGTTTAATCATTTAGAATTAGTATATTGTTGTAACTAGATATGACTCTCCAAATGTGTTCTATCTTAGGCTCTATTTTAAGAGATTTGTTAGCTAGTTGGTTTGAATAGCATTTATTGTAAATGGACACTTGTTATTTAATAACTGATCAATAATTAGAGCTAGTTAGGACACAAAGCTTATAAATAGCTCATTGCAAGAGTGTTTGGATGTTCGGGTGTAAACTCTTGCAAAATCAAATTATGTAATTATTTTTTCTGATTAATAAAATTACGTGTCTGCGGACACTTCTGCCATTAAATCCTTTCAATTTTCATATGATTATTTTGGTATCTATGAATTCCTCATCTTATTCAAGCTATGAAGCCCCACTTCAAATATCCTATATAAAAAAAAAATGTAGGTTTTAATTGTTTTGAAAAAAAAAAATTAAGTGTATTTAAAATTCACGTCAGGCATAGAGACTAATCCCACAAGATATGTATCGTCCTATCTAAAAATATATACATATAAAAAAAAAAAAAAAAATTAAAATATAATTTAACATAATGTAATAATATCTTCTTCATATATTTTTCAATAAAAATAATATATAAATGATGGTAGAGTTGTTCTTATAATTCTTTTCCATTATCAAAAGAACTTTCTCAAAATTATTTTAGTGATATATTTGCCTACAAGATATATTATCGCCGGCTTTCTCTTCATTGCCCTTGCTACACGCTTTAACAAAAATTCCAATACTCACTAGTTTATCAGGAGTTATTGACAATGGACTTTACCACACTTTTATTATCCATGTTAATGTGGGATCCATAATCTATTAACATACTAGCACAACCATATTTACCAATGTGGTTGACATACGCCAATAGGTGTATATGAAACATATATAAAACCACATTTTCCAATATGGTTGATATACCCCGATAGACTTATATCAACCACATTAATAATTATTATAGCTATTTTTTTAAGCACCAACCATTTATGATTATTAATAACTATATAAGCATTAACAACCATATTATTTATATATATTATTATATTAATATCATATTAATATTATAATAATAATATAAAATCATAATATTAATTAATAATAAAAATAATTCATAATATTAAACCCAATGGACTAATACTATAAACTCAACATATATAAACCCAAATATAGATATTACACACACTAAAATAAACATGATTTATTTTCATGGTGAGACAATCCTTGTCACAATGTGACATTCAATCGTGATTGACCATGGTTGGCTATGATTGACAATGGTTTACCATGATCGATATTATAAACGCAAGGGAATAATAATCCCAAGGGATTAATATGATAAACGCAAAGAAATAATAAAATGAAGGGATTAATACTAAAACCCCAAGGAATTATGAACCCAAGGGAATAATATTAAACCCAACATATGCCAAACCCGTGTTAAGATTCACTCTCAACCCTCTTAATAATAATCATCGATTTAGTTAAATTTTAATCAAATTAAAAAATCATTAAAAAAATGAATATAATGAAATCTATTTAAATATTTAATCATTTAAATAATTTATTTTTTTTCCTTTGAATGCAATAAACTTAATTAAAAATTCTATTATGATAATATCTGTTATTAAAATTTAAAAATATATTAATTTTACAAATTATTATGATCATAATATATTTTATATGTATTAAGTTATGTCATATATTAAATAAATTCATAAAATTACATTGAAACAAGGGCTACATATAGCTACATAGTAGCTAGCTTAATGAAATTTAAAAAAAAAACAATAAAGACATAAAAATTCATCACAAAAATACAAAAGAAAACTAATAAAATATTGTATTATTGAAAGCCGCCACCAAAACTTAAGAATTATGATTTGCTAATATTATTTATATTAATATATGCACTTTAATGGGTCTAACAATTTAATAATATTATCTATACAACTTGAGTGGGCCTAATGGTTAAGAGCATGTATTTCCTCCCAAGAGGTTCGTGACCTTAAAAATGGATAATAATATAATAATATATTGTTTTTATGATATATATATAATATATAGTTAAAATTATTAAAATATGTTTTTAATATAATAATAAGTCATTTTAAATTGAAAACATAGAGAAAAAATTAAAAGTCAAGAAAATGGAAATAATAGAAAGGAGGACAAAATAAAAATAAAGTTAAATAAAAAATAAATAAAACAAAAAATTAGTAACGGATGGAAATGGAAGTTACTAAACAACGTAAGACCTCAACCAATCACCTCAAATAAATAAATTTAAATAATAAAAATTGGATTCCCAGTGTTAAACTATGGATAAATGACATAAATGTTTGGTCAAAAACAAACTAACAATCAGTGAACGAAAAAATGATACCATAATAATACAAATTGAGTGGGCCTAATGGTTAAGAGCATGTGTTTCCTCCTAAGAGGTCATAGGTTCAAAACAAGAGGGGGGTAGGGTATGTATGCCTTCGTAGACTTAACATTCAAATCGTTGCGCGGAGGTGGGTCCCTTGTCCCACAAACAAGGGTGTAACGCCGCTACACCGGCGGCACTCTTCCAACCACACTATAGCGAGGTGCGGCACTACCAACCATTTTCTTTTCACCAATACTTATGATTGTAGACTAAATCTAACATTCCATACTTAGTTTATTTTTCGTTACCAATTATTATTATTAGCCTTTATACAGATGAAAACCCATACATATTTATCATCAACAACAATTAACACATATACAATTGCACAATAGTATAAAGGGAGGGGAAACTCCCTACAATATGAGTCTGCCTGATATCAATATATATAATTCTTCAGTTTTGCAAAGTATAAGTTAAATATTGGGAAACCTCAAATTTACAGTTAGCCAAATTTCCAACTTAGGCAAACTCGGTTGCCCAGCTCATCGGCGCCTTTGCACGGTCGCCACATGACTCACCAACCCGTCGTTCACCTCGTCGCACGTCTTCACCCGACTCACTCTCCGTTTCATCGGCAAACACCCAAACTGTGTTCACTTGCCCACACGGAGTCTTGCTTGCCCAACTCTTGGAAAATGCCCAAATCATGTGGAGCTGCACATAGTACCGCCTGCCCAACTCTTCATTTACGACCTTCATTTCCACCATTTCATCATGCACGGCGCACCCTCACCTAGCCACCCATTTGCACAACCTCACCGTGTCGACCGACTCACCTTTGTGCATGGCACGCCCTGCCAGGTCACCCGTTCAACACTTTGGTTGATCGTCTAGCAGATGCCCTACTCAGGTCGCCCATCGTGCATGCCTACCCAGATGCCCAAATCGGGTCACCCATCATGCATGCCTGCACGGATGTCCAACTTGGGCTGCCCATCGTGCAACCCTGCATGTTGTGGCTCGCCCAACTTCGTACTTCTCACCTCCGCCTTCACTCTGCGTCCAAGTGACTCGTTGAGTGAGTGCCCTTGCTCCCATCCATTGCATGCTTATTCATATGGTTGGTGGGTAGTTTTTCCACCCTTGGCTGACCTATGTTCGAACGCCCAACCAACTCACCATAATTTGCCCAGCTCGCCTGAACGTTGTGTCAGCCTGCCCAACTCGTGGGTTTACCCACCTAAACTCGCCCACATCACAAGTCCTTTGTGTCGGCTCGTGGGTAGCTCGCCTAGCGCACCCATGCATATAAACATACAACCAAACTTGTCCATGCACATTGTACACATCGCACTTCACTCGTTTGGTCGTAGCTTGTCTCGTGGAGTCGCCCTACCCATTGTACAAACTGCAGGTCCTTACATCCTCCCTATAAGGACATGCAGTCCTTAGTATGATCTCCTAGTTGGTGCGATGGTTTGATTGGAAAGCGAGCGACTTAGAAAAGATGTGAAGTGCGAGCTCTTGACTTATGTACGATGGACATATATGAAATGCACACAAGGAAGGAAAGGTGAGTCATGTTTTATAGCGTGGGGAGCACGGGCTCAACCCACGAGCCGACCTATGAGCTTAGCAAAGGCTGACGAGCATAAACAAAGGATTTGCGATGCGTAGGGGGTGTCACACTACATGGTGGATGAGTCAACTTGGGCAACCAACTCTCCCAACCATCCATACAAATAGAATGAAGGCATAAGGCATTTGTTCATCATTTGATCAAGTAATACAAATGAGCTTCTTTGGTGATGTGAAGGGAAAGAGTGCGAGAAAGGATTGAGAAGAAGGTGTAGGAATAGATGCACCTGTTCATGGGCAAGGTGCACAACAACATGAGTTCGGTTATTGGTTAATGCACGGGTGAAGGCACTGAGACTTGACATGGGTGTCTTGGGTAGCTCGGGTGAGCGCCCGCCCATTGTGCAAGGATAAATGGTGGAGACTTGGTGGAGTCACCCACTGGTGCGAAGTTGGTGAACGGTGGAATGTTGGTGAAGCTGGGTGAATGGTGGAATGATGGTGAAGCCGGTTGTGTGAAGAGGGTGTCTTGGTGACTTGGTGCAGTCATCCACCTGACGTGCACGAAACAAGGTTCAGTTGTGAAGCGCGGAAGGTAGCTCATGTGAGGGCACGCCCACCCACCTTGGGCAAGGAAATCTTGGTTGTCACACGGTGGTGTGATGAAGTTGTAAATTTCACTAAGTATGAAACTTGGGGTTTCCAAGTATACTTGTAAAGCTTTGTATCATTGAAATATTGTATAATATATTATTCAGGCAGACTCATTGTTCAGGGAGTTGCCCCTCCCTTTATATTGTGCAATTGTGTTCTCTTGTATAATTGTTGTTGATAATGAATGTGTGTGGGTGTTCATTGGTATAAAGGAAACCTAATAATTACTTGGTTGTGAAACACAAACTAAGTAGGATAAGTTGTTAGGTGTAGTGCACGAACATAAGTTATTGGTGAAAAGAAAGTGTTCAGTGGTGCCGCAACTCACTAAGAGCGGTTGAAAGACTACCGAGGCTCCCGCATCATGACAGGTGTTATCAAAGCTGGTCGAAGCTTGGAATTTGGTGACAGTGAAGCAGATACTTGCAAGTGAAGGAAGTTGTTTCACATACAAGTGGAACAAGGGCTGGTTCAGGTTGCAGGAACTTGGTGAAGCTATTGGATGGTTGAAACTAGATTGCAAATAAGGAAACTATTAGCAATGACAAGTGAATCTCAGGTTGGGTCTAGTCATGGTGCAAAGGATGCTACTATGGCATTCACTGAAAAGTGGTTGGAAAGGATGGAGGAATTAGAGGCTTACTAGAATAAGAAGATGGACTTGGTAATGAGAGATCAAGAGGCCAATTTGAGGATGAAGGAAGAGCTCGATGAACTCCAGATTCAACACGAGTACACTGATCTTTTGTGTACACAGCTTGAAGTAAGGGTGAAGGAGATTGAAGAGGCAAGAGACCAAGGCTTGGTAGAGATCGTGGACTTGCATAAATCTCTTGATGAAGCTAGAGATGAGATCGCGGTGTTGAAGAAGGTCATGAGGCATAACTCAAGTGGAGGAGTGCCTCATGTGAAAGTCAAAGAACTGGAATCTTATGATGGTACAAGGAGTGCAAAGACTCTTGGTAACTTTCTATGGGACATGGAGCAATACTTGGAATGATGGGGTCTATCTGATGATGAGACGAAGGTGAGGGTAGCTGCTCAGTTCTTGACGAAGGATGCTAAGATGTGGTGGCAAAGGAGGATGGATCAGATTACCAATGGCAGCGATGGTGACATAACCTTGTGGGATGAGATGAAGAAAACTTTGCAGACCCATTTCAATCCTCAAGATGAAACGTAGGAAGCAAGGATGAAGATAAAGTTCATAAAGTAGACAGGGAACCTTCAGACATATCAGCGGGAGTTTGCAAGTGCGGTTCTGGAACTTCCTGACATGGCAGAGAGGGACAAGGTGTTCAACTTCATTATTGGATTGAAGCCTTGGGAATGCAATGAAGTGAAGAGGCAGAAGATTAAAACACTTGAGGAAGCTTTTGCTGTTGTGGATAGGTTGGAGGAGTATTATGATGAGACTCTTGATGATAGGAAGAAGAAGTCTGATAAGCCGAAAGAGAAGAAGAAGGATGCTGCTTCGAAATTAGATGATAAGTTGAAGATGGAGAAAGCCTTGAAGTGTTGGATATGTGTTGAACAACATATGGTGAAGGCTTGTCCTTCTAGACCTAAAGTGGCTGCTATTACATAATCTAATGCGAAGAATGAAGAAGCTTTTATGGGGATGATGCAGATACTTGGTGATGCTACTGCTATAGAGGTGATATCCTAGAGGAATCCTGAGAGGAACAAGTTGGAGTGTGTTTGGATGAAGGTTGGGGGTATTGAAATACTCAGTATGGTGGATAGTGGGGCTATTCACAACTTCATGGGTGAAGATACTGCGAGAAGGATTAGGCTGAAATTTGTACTGGTGAAGGCACAAATGAAGACAGCTAATTCTCCTCCTGATTGTGTTCTTGGTGTAGCTGAAAAGGTGGACAAAACACTAGGTGAGTGGACAGGGAAAGTCGACTTCACTACAGTGTAGATAGATGACTATGAAGCTGTACTGGGGATGGAATTCTTGAAACAATTCGATGCAATGATTGTTCCACATTTGAAGAGATTGTACATTTACGATGGAAGGAAGGATGTACCCATTGGTGTTCTAACCATTGGAGTGACAAAGCTTGATTGTAAGTTGGTAGTGATGCAAATCGAGGATGAGAAGCGAATGGAAGACATGAGTAAGTGATTTTCTACAGTTGAGACAAAGCTTACCGAGCAGTCATTGGTCATCAGGACACTTTTTGATAGTATCTTGGATTTGTCAAGAAGGCTAGAAGTGGTTGAGGATGAGGATGATGATGATAAGGCATATGTGAGGGCGAATGTCCAGGAGGAGGACCAGGTAGCTTATCTATAGAGGATGGAGATAGAAAATCCTGACAGATGGATTGAGATGATTAGTGAGGGAGAGCCTTTAGGCTCTACTCCCTCCACATCATCTTAGATGAAAAAGAAGTTGGGGCTAATTGTTAGCTGCTCATGGCAGTGAGTCCTTAAAACAAGTTGAGCAGGTATGGCAGATGGTGCAGGGATGGTTCGGCATCAAGCATCATGACATGTTGCATATGGGATGGAGTTTCCATGGACCTGAGCATGGGTGAGATTCTTGGTGAGTCTAGGATGTGGTAGAATCCAAGATAGACTGGTAAATTCATAAGGATGTTCACTCTCATGGCTTTAGCGTGGCAGTTTGATTAGCTACCCAACTAGTTCAAACATGGGGTCTAGAAGTGCACGGAGAGATGTTGGCATTAGGCGGGCAAGAAGGATAGTTCACGGGATGGGATGACACATGATGGAGATGGGAGTTCTACACATGTTCCAGGGATGTTTGCAGTATGTGGAGGAGTTGACATCATGGACCAAGGATGAGACAGTTGTCGTTGTTGATCTTCGTAGATGGCGACCAAGATGGTATGTTTTCGAGGACGGCAACGATTTCAAGTGGAGGCGGATGTAAGGACCTATGGTCCTTAGCACGATCTCTCAGTTGGTGCGATGGTTTGATTGGAAAACAAGCGACTTAGAAAATATGTGAAGTGCGAGCTCTTGACTTATGGGCGGCGGAAATATATGAAATACGCATAAGGAAGGAAGGGAGAGTCATTTTTTATAGCGTGGGGAGCACGGGCTCAACCCACGGGCTGACCTATGAGCTTAGCAAAGGCCGACAAGCATAAACAAAGGATTTGCGATGCGTTGGGGGTGTCACACTACGTGGTGGATGAGTTGGCTTGGGTAGCCAACTCACCCAACCATGTTGGGTTGTGTTATATTGTTTCCACATAGTTAACAGGGGGTTTGAGGGGTACCCGTAACCCCACTTTATGGGGTCTGGGGCAGCGCCATGGAAAATTTTGGTTTTGGACCCTATGTTAGGTTGGGTGGACCCACCTATGGTTTTGTGCATGATTTTTGCACATGGTTTTTTTTGGATGCGATGGTTTTCGGTCCATGGTATTGGATGCTTCGGCATGTATAAATATGTATTGTAAAGGAACATAATGAAAAATCAAGCTGGTAGTCTCGGTTTTGAGATCTAGTGGGAAATCTCTATGTATATGTGCTTTATGTGTTATGCTCTCGCATTTTTATTTCTCCTGTGATTTAGAATTCGTATGCAGGTAATTTCTGTATGGGGTTAAAACCTACATTTGGTATTAGAGCTGTTTTGGCTTCAAGGGGACGCCTTTGTTGCTGAGGGGTTTCGCTCGGGCTTGTGGTAGACCCTGTTCAGTGGGAGATCTGCGAGATCAATTCTGGTGGTGAAAGAAGATGGCGAGCAGCGAAAAGATAGAGATTGAGAAGTTCAATGGTCAGAGTTTTGAGTTCTGGAAACTCAAGATGGAGGATCTGTTGGTGGATAAAGATCAGTGGATCGTGGTAGATCCGGGAACTAAACCAACGGGAGTGACCGATGAAGAATGGAAGAAGCTAGATCAGAAGGTAATGAGCACAACACGATTGTGTGTCTCAGATTTAGTTTTGCTGAATGTATCAGGGGAAGCTACGACGAAGGCTCTGTGGGACAAGTTAGGGACTTTGTATCAATCGAAGTCTCTGGTGAATAAACTATTCCTGTAGAAAAAGTTGTATAACCTGAGGATGAAAGATTGAGACTCGACGACAAAGCATCTGAATGCGTTTAAAACTGTGGTAAGTCAGTTATCATCTGTTGATATTAAAATTTCAGTTGAAGATAAGTGCATCAGTTTGTTGTGTTCTCTACCAGATTCGTGGGATAGTCTAGTTATTACAATAGGTAGCAATGCAACTGCTTTGCAGTTTGATGAAATAGTGTCAGCCTTGCTGACAGAGGAGATGAGACGGAAAAATATGGACAACCAGAATGGTGATGCCTTGTCTGTACGAGGACAGTCCCAGAATAGAAACAAAAATAAGTCATCGAGTGGGAGATCTAAATCTAGAGGGAGATCTAAATCTCCAAGAAAACCTATAAAGGTGGTGTGTTGGAAATGCGGTAAGGAAGGGCACCTCAGAAGGGATTGTAAATCTAAATCTCCTGATAAAGGAAAGGGATCTGATGATGCTCCTTCTGCAGAGGCGAAAACCACCTCAGAGAAGCTGGGGATGTGTACTTGGCTTCTTCAAGTACACATGTAGATCATGAAGCATGGTTAATTGACTCAGGTGCATCCTTTCACTTCACTCCCCATAGAGAGTGGTTCTGCAAGTTTGAGAAATACAATGGTGGTGATGTCTTCTTAGGAGATGATAGGAAGGCTAGAATCATTGTTCGCGGAAAAGTAAAGGTGAAGTTGCAAGGTGGAAGGGTTAGAACCCTTCCGGGTGTTCTGCATATTCGTGCATTGGCCAGAAATCTTATTTCTGTAAGCAAGTTGGATGATGCAGGTGTAAAGACAATGTTCAAGAAGGATACCTGCAAGATGGTTTGAGGAGCACTGGTATTGATGCAGGGAGTTCGGATTGGAACTCTGTACAAGCTGCAAGGTAGCACTGTTGTTGATGGGTGCAATAGTTCTATGGTTCCTGAAAATGGAGCACAAAATCTAGTGGTCTCTGGAGAGAAGACCATGCTGTGGCATCAAAGGCTTGGACATATTGGAGAGAAGGGCCTTCGAATACTTCATGGTAAAGGTATGGTAGAAGGTATGAGAAATAGCTCTCTGGATTTTGATTTCTGTGAAAATTGTGTATATGGGAAGCAGAATCGGGTGAGTTTCCCCTCTGGTGGTAAGAGGACGAAACAAATATTAAAGCTTGTGCACAGTGATGTGTTTGGACCTGTGAAAGTTCCATCACTGGGTAAGTCTGTGTACTATGTATCATTTATAGATGACTTCTCAAGGAATACATGGATATATTTCCTTAAGAAGAAATCTGAAGTCTTTGACAGGTTTAAAGAATTTAAGGCTCTGGTGGAAAATACACAGAGAAGAAGATAAAGGTACTGAGGACAGATAATGGTGGAGAATTCTGTAGCAAGGAATTTGAAGAATTTTGTAAGAAGTGTGGTATAGCACGGCAGAAGACTACTCCATATACACCTCAGCAAAATGGAGTCGCAGAAAGAATGAACAAGACGTGGATAGAAAGGGAAAGAAGCATGCTCAGTGGTGCCGGGTTAGGACAGGAATTGTGGGCAGAGGCGGTGGATACGTCATGTTACTTGGTCAACAGGTCACCTTCATCAGCGTTGGAGGATAAGACTCCACAAGAACTATGGATTTGGTAAGAAACCATCTCTTTCACATCTGAGGGTATTTGGATGTGATGCATATGTACATGTTCCAAAGGAGAAATGAACCAAGTTGGATAGTAAATCTGAAAAGTGCATCTTTATTAGGTATAAGGATGGTTTAAAGGGTTATAAGCTTTGGAACCCAGTCACACGGAAGGTTGTGTACAGTCGAACTGTGGTGTTCATAGAGGTGAAAAATGTTATCAAACACGAAGTCCAACCAAAGGAACCTGTGAAGATAGAGTTTGAACTAAAGGAGGAAGAATCAAACTCTGTAGCAGAGGAGGAATCAGAAGATGAAGAGCCACAAACTCCGACTATGAGAAGATCGGTTCAAGAAAGAAGGCAGCCAGAAAGGTATAGTCCATCTTCTTTCTGTTCAAATTTTGTTTTGTCTGTTACTGATGATGATCCCAGCACTGTGAAGGAAGCAGTGGATTCAGAGGATGGAAAACTCTGGAAAGAGGCCATGGTTGATTAAATGGCATATTTGCACAAAAATGAGGCTTGGGATCTGGTGGAGTTGTCGGCTAGAAGGAAACCCATTGGCAGCAAATGGGTTTTCAAGAAGAAGACAAATGTAGAAGGGAAGGTGGATAAATAAAAAGCTCGGTTGGTAGCAAAAGGTTATTCCTAGGTGCCGGGAATTGATTTTGGTTATATTTTTTCTCCTGTTCCCAAGGTAACTTCTATTAGATTACTTTTATATGTTGTTGCTGCTTTTGATTTTGAGATAGAACAAATGGATGCGAAGACAACATTTCTTCATGGGGATTTGGAAGAGGAAATCTATATGAAGCAACCTGAAGGCTTTGCTGTGAAGGGTAAGAAAGAACTAGTATGCAATTAAAGAAGTCTTTGTATGGGTTAAAACAGTCACCAAGGATGTGGTATCAGAAATTTGATACATTTATATGGGGACTTGGGCTTCACCAGAAGCAAAGCAGATCACTGTGTGTATTTTAAATTAATTGGTGACCATGCTATTTATTTGGTCTTGTATGTGGATGATATGTTGCTTGTTGGAAGTGATAAAGAAATTATCGAGGATTTGAAGACCCAATTGTCCTCCAAATTCGACATGAAAGATCTCGATGCCGCAAACTATATTTTAGGCATGGAAATTAAAAGAGATCGGGCAAAGAAGAAGCTCTGGTTAAACCAGAGGAAATATGTCGAGACAATACTACAGAGGTTTAATATGCAGGATAGTAAACGTGTGAAGGTTCCTATTCCTGTAGGTGTGAGGCTATCTACTGAACAATGTCCCAAGACACAAGAAGAGGAAGAGGACATGTCTCATGTTCCATATGCAAGTGCAGTCGGTAGCTTGATGTATGTAATGGTCTGTACTAGACCAGACATTGCACATGCAGTGGGAGTATTAAGCAAGCTTATGTCAAAACCAGGGAAGGAGCATTGGACAGCAACGAAGCAAGTTTTCAACTATTTGCGTGGCACTAGTGATTATGGTTTGTGCTACCAAGGAAGACCAGGATTGGACAGAGTGGTGGATATTCATGGCTTTGTTGATGTAGACTGGGCTGGAGATCTGGATCAGAGAAGATCTACAAGTGGGTATGTGTTTAACCTATTTGGAGGGGCAATCAGTTGGATGAGTAAGAAACAATCTGTAGTGGCATTATCAACTACAGAGGCAGAATACATGGCAGCCACTCATGCAAGCAAGAAAGAAGTTTGGTTGGAGAGATTGTGTTCAAGTATGGGGTTAGTACAGGGAGCTATAAGGATAGACTGTGACTGCCAAAGTGCAATTTTCTTGGCAAAGAACCCTGCTTATCATTCAAAGACAAAGCACATTGATGTTCAGTATCACTTTATGAGGGATATGATAGAAGACAAAAGGGTGTTGCTGGTAAAAGTGGACACTTTGAAGAATACTGCAGATGCATTGACAAAATCTGTTAACTCTGAGAAGTTCTCTTGGTGTAGAGAAACAATGGGTGTTTCAGGGCTAGAAAAATGACTAAGCTCTCCTGTGGC